>CM054063.1:109639298-109925112 GCA_028641055.1 Alopecurus myosuroides | reverse complement strand
TGGCGCAGATTCCAGTCAACCCCAGTGATCCTATTGGAATTGAAGCTCGGAGGGCAATCGAGATGTTGCAAACAGTGGTGGTTCAGCAGATGAATTACAGTAACCAGGACTAGATACACTCAACTCCTTACAATAGCAGGAATTCCTTGCCAAGAAGTCACCATGGAAATTCACCAGTTCCGGCCGGCTCTAGCAACGCAAACCGGAAGCAACCTATCCCACCCAGGCAGACCATATCCTATGCGCCTGGAGTTATAAATAAAGGACACAGAGTTGTGGAACCAGAAAACAGAAATTCGGTCCTGTTCAACCCCCAGTTCAGAATGCAGTCTCAAACCTTGCCCCGACTGGGTCTCGTAGGATTGGCATCCAGTGTCTTGGTCCGGCAATCAGGAACGAGAGAATACCGACTGATTTTAAAGGACCTTACAGAGTTGTAAACTATACGCCAAACATGTGATGTTAGAAGGACCTGCGAAGTCCTGGTTAAAGAACTTGCTCGCAAATTCAATTAATAGCTGGCAGGATTTGAAGGACCAGTTCATAAAAAAATTCCAAGGAACATGTAAACGACCGATGACTATCATAGACCTGGAAAACTGTGTTCAGAATGAAGGGGAATCTGCCCAGCACTGGTCTCGGCGCGTCCCAGAAATTATACATTCATCTGTCGGACTCACAGCTCAGGAGGCAGTCATAGCATTAGAAAGAAATTGCAGATTTGACCCGTTGAAGCATAAGCTGGGACGCATCAAGCGATACGTAAGTGATATAAGCGAATTGATGGATGCCATGACCAAGTATGTGGAGTCTGATAAAACAAAGGACACAGACTCGGATGATGAGAATATGCAAAGGGAAAGAAAACTGGGACCAAGGGTAGCTAGAACCCGAATCAGAGCAACATCAACCCTCAGAACCAGAGTAATAAGAAGCGCAAAAACGGAGAAGGGACCTCAGATCTAGTGGCAAACACGAATACAGGTTACAGAAACCAACGTCAGGGCAACAATTTCAGAGGAAATCAATTCTTTTGACCAAACAACTTTGCACAGGCTTAGCAGGCGCTGAAAGGCCCATGTCCTCGACATAGCAAAAACGGAAAGTTAGCAAATCATTCTTGGGAAAACTGTTTCATCATGCAGGGTTTTAGACCTAGCGGAAGTAACAACTATGGACCAGGAAACAATGGAGGTGGCAACCCAGGAAATATGGGAGGTGGACACCCGGGAGCTGGCAATTATGGACCCGGAAATCATAATCCGGGTCATCATGGCCAAGGTAACAGGGAACTAACTCGGGTGGTAGTCACCAAGTAGGAAATTCTGGTTTTCCAACAAATCAAAAGCAGTTAAGCTCGGGCCAGTATCATGTATTCACTACAAGTTCATGCAGGAGAGAACGCAAGGTGCAGAAACACGTTGTCAATGAAGTGGCTCCTGCCGTTCCTAGGTGGCTTAACTGGTCAGAACAACCCATAACATGGAGTCGGGTTGATCATCCTCCACGAGTTGATAATCCAGGAGGAGTGGCTCTGGTTGTGGCTCCACAAGTTGGAGGATACAAGTTAGACAAAGTATTGATGGAAGGAGGAAGCAGTATAAACATACTTTACTACGATACGTTGAAAAGGATGAACCTGCAGGAGAAACAACTTCAGCCGTCATCAACCGTGTTTCATGGGATTGTACTTGGTAAGTCTGCACAACCTATCGGAAAAATATACCTTGAAGTTGCTTTTGGAGTATTTGAAAATTACAGGACAGAGATGTTAGCATTTGAAGTGGTCAAGTTCAAAAGTCCGTACCATGCTTTGTTCGGACGGCCAGCTTATGCCAAATTTATGGCCAGACCCTGCTACGTTTACCTCAAGCTGAATATGCCAGGTCCCCATGGAAATATTACTGTCAATGGCGACAGAGACATAGCTTTGGAGTGTGAAGGAAGGTGATGCCACATACGCAGAGACAACTTGTGCGGAAGAGGAATTGAACTTGTATAAACTGCAACTTGATCCAGAAGACATGACCTCGCTCAAAAATCCATCAGCTGAGTCCAAGTTAAAATTTAAGTTTGCTCAAGACACCAAGCTGGTGGACTTTACCCCCGGTGACTCATCTAAGCAGTTCAGCGTGGGGGCTCACATGACAGAAAAATAGGAAAGCGCGCTCATCATGTTCCTGCGTGAGAATTGGGACATCTTTGCATGGAAACCTTCTGACATGCCAGGTGTCCCAAGGGAACTTGCTGAGCACAGTCTAAGTGTGGATCCTAACCTGAAACCTATTCGTCAGTTCTTCCGTCGTTTCAATGATGAGAGAAGGAAAGCAATTGGAGAAGAGATAGCCAGGTTACTCACAGCAGGGTTCATAGTATAAGTATTACACCCAAAGTAGTTAGCCAATCCAGTTCTCGTCCTCAAGAAGAACGGAATTTGGAGAATGTGCATAGATTACACAGATTTGAACAAAGCATGTCCTAAGGACCCGTTCGCTTTACCCCGTATCGACCAGACTATAGACTCTATGGCTGGTTGCGAATTGCTATGTTTCCTGGATGCATACTTAGGTTATCATCAAATCAAAATGAAGGAAGAGAATCAAGAGAATACCTCATTCATTACTCTCTTTGGAGCATTTTGTTATATGTTAATGCCCTTTGGTTTGAAAAATGCAGGGCAAACTTATCAAAGGTGTATCCAGAATTTCTTGGAAAGTCAGATTGGGCGAAACATGCACGCTTATGTGGATGACATAGTAGTCAAATCCCAAAATGGTGACACTTTGATCTCAGACCTAGAAGAGACATTTGCTAGTTTACGCAAGTACCAGATGAAGCTCAATCCAACAAAATGTGTCTTTGGAGTACCAGTTGGGAAGTTACTGGGTTTCATTATTTCAGAGAGAGGCATTGAAGCAAACCCGAAAAAAATTCAGGCCATACATAACCTGAAAAAGCCGGTTTGCCTGAAGGACATTCAGAAGCTGACAGGTTGCGTTGCTGCCTTGAGCCGGTTTATAAGCAGACTAGGCAAAAAGGCTATACCTTTATACCTACTGTCGAAGAAAACTGACACCTTTGTGTGGAATCAAGAAGCTAATGAGGCATTGGAAGCCCTGAAAAAACAACTTTCCAAAGCACCTATATTGGCAGCACCTGAGAAGAAAGAGCCCATGTTACTATACATAGCGGCAAATAACAGGGCGGTCAGTGCGGTGGTAGTTGTGGAACGTAAGCTGTAAGGAAAAGAAGGCCTTGTCTAGCGGCCGGTTAACTATGTAAGTGAGGTCCTGGCAGAGTCTAAACAACGTTACCCACATTGGTAGAAGCTGGTTTTTGGGGTGTTCATGGCTAGTCGTAAGCTGAAACACTATTTTCAGGAACATCCTATTACTGTGGTTAGTTCAGCACCTTTGTCCGATATTATTCAAAACAGGGAAGCAACATGGAGAGTTGCAAAATGGGCTATTGAGATTGGGCCATATCATATCAAATATGAGCCAAGGACTGCAATAAAGTCCCAAGCCCTAATCGAGTTCATAAATGACTGGACACAATTACAGGTTCCACTGGATAAATCAGATACTAAATAATGGACTATGCATTTCGATGGGTCTCAACAACTGGAAGGTTTAGGAGTTGGTGTGGTATTAACATCCCCAAGAGGAGATACGTTTCGCTATGTCTTACAAATTTCATTTAAATGCACTAATAATGCAGCAAAGTATGAAGCTTTGCTCCATGGGCTTCGAATTGCGAAAGAGATGAGCAAAACCCGGATTCGATGTTTGGGTGATTCTGATCTTGTTTCTCAATAAGCCATATGAACCTGCGATTCTAAAACCCAGTTATGACAGCATATAGACGGACGGCTACCTAGCTGGCTGGACACTTCCAAGGATATCAAGTTGATCATATTGACCGATGTCTCAATGAAGCAACTGACGCACTGGCTCGTCTAGTTTCCCAGAAAAAGCAAGTTCCACCAAATGTTTTTCTGGATGAAATTCATAGCCCGTCAGTTAAAGTCCCAATAGAGGAACACCTGGCAAATCCAGATCTAGAGTCAGAATTGGTAGCCGCCCTGCATACAATCCCAGAGTGGACTGAACCAAACCTGGCATACCTTATGAGAGGTGAGCTCCCGCAGAACGAGGTTATCGCTCGTCAGGTTACAAGAAGGTCCAAGTCATATACAATTATCAATGGTGATTTACACAAGCGAATTGCGGCTAGATTTTTGCAGAGATGCTTCTGTCCGGAAGAAGGGCGCCAAATTTTAAGACAAATCCACTCAGGAGATTGCGGCCACCATGCAAGTTCCAGATCTTTGGTCAATAAAGCTTTCAGACATGGATTTTTCTGGTTAACCGCAAACGCTGATGCAGAACATATAGTAAGAACTTGCGAAGGATGTCAAAGATATGCAAGGCAGGATCACGTGCTAGCTCACGATTTACGCATGATTACCTTAACTTGGCCTTTTGCAGTTTGGGGACTTGACATGGTAGGACCTTTCAAGAGGTCAGCTGATAAAAAGAGTCATCTACTGGTGGCAGTTGACAAGTTTACAAAGTGGGTAGAAGCAGAACCAATCAGTAAGTGTGACGCGGTTACAACAGTCAAGTTCTTAAAAAATATGATTTTCAGATTTGGTTACCCACATAGCATTATAACAGGTAATGGGATAAATTTGTCAGAAGGAGCAATGCAGAAGTTTTGTGAACAAAACCATATACGGCTAGACCTTGCTTCGGTGGCACATCCATAGTCTAACGGGCAAGCAGAGCGGGCAAACCAGGAATTACTTAAAGGTATCAAACCTAGGCTCCAGGTTCCATTAGAAAAAACTGCTGGATGTTGGGTTGAAGAGTAACCTGTTGTTTTATGGAGCAGAAGAACTACCCCAATCAGGTCAACAGGTTACACACCATTTTTTCTGGTTTATGGAGCTGAGGCGGTTTTGCCAAGCAATATATGTCACGATTCACCACGAGTGACTGCATATGTGGAAACCCAGAATGAGATAGCTCATCAAGACTCGCTCGATGCTTTAGAAGAAGCACGTGACCTCGCAGCATCTAGGTCAGCCATTGATACCAAGATGATATGGGGTGGCCCGATCTTCTCGTTGAGCTTCTCTCTCTTTTTGTGGTTTTCACATAATTGGATAACTAGTGCTACACTGAGACCTCTCACTCAGCTGACCCCTGTTGCCAGATGCAACAACAATCAAGCTCCTTGGATATTCTCAACTACACACTCTTGCACAAGTAATCAAAGATCACAAGTGGTCCTGTATCCCCCTATTGCCAGATGGAATAACAAGATATCACGCAACTTTGCAGGGTAAACTTCAAGTAGTATGCTTAGCAGCAATACAAACTAGAGGCTAGGGTTTTGTTGGTTTTGGTTTAAACTTGTTCTCCCTCTTCCACACGCGGGTGGGGAGTATATATAGGTGGAGGGCTCCTTGCACAAGCACCTCTCCTACTAGGACTAGGACTCAACTAGGACTCCTACTTGGACTAGGAGGACTCTACTAGGACTCCTACTTGGACTAGGAAGGGATACAAACCGACCCAACTTTAGGGGGTTCGGCCATTATGGCATACAGGCCATGCCTAATTGAATTACGAATTTCTATATGGCGCATTGATCTTCAACGGGGCGCCCTCCTCTTGTTTTCACCATTCCTTAGTGTGGAAGAACATTCCTGGTGTTGTTTTCCACACTTGCACATTTGCTTTCATCACTTGAACAATTGTTTTCACCATTTGTACTATTGTTTTCCAGCATCTCCATCTTGTTTTCCAGTATGCCTTGAGGTCTTCCTCCATTCATGTTTGTGTTATCAATAACCCTGCTAATAAATAATAACATAGATTAGGTAGTATAACATTCATATAATCACAAACAATATTTAATGGAAAGAATTCACCTTAAAATAATCATCAGTGAGACTTAATATTTATTTCCAACTCAAGCATGAATAAACCTCATGGACCTCTATTATGTCTTGGTCATCCTCCCTTTCTTCAAGACAAGACGTCCTCGGCTTGTTGTATGCTAAAAGTGGAATAAACAAAAAGAACAACGTGTATGCACAATACATATATCTATAATGAGGTGCAGAAGTTGTTATCATATCATAAAATTGTCCATATGACATGTGACCACGAAAGTTGTATGTAAATATCACATAATTGTCATAGCATCTCATAAAATAGCAATCATAATTGCAAATATAAGTGAAGCTCATAAAATCATGATCAAAAGGAGAGATATGTATATATAATTTTTTATTGTTTAGTATCAAATCAAGTGTTCTCACAGTGATCAAATTTATTTTTAGTAGTACACTCAAAGGTGTTAACAAGTTTATTATTCTCATTGTAAAAGTTGCAACTCAATTTGCAAATATAAGTGAAGTATAATTTAATAGCACATGTACTTAACAAGTTTTGTGGCAAACCAAACATATGTGTAAAATCATGCTCACATTTAGGAAATTGTAAACAATCTAACCAAGGTAACACAATGTTTAATTCAGACATTTTATCACAAGTAATACATATTTGATCCACCATAAAAATTTCATCCATGTTATAGTCACCAATCAAATTAAAAGTGAAACAAGAAGCATAGGTGCTAGAATTGACATATGAAATTTCAGCAATATTTTTCATAGCACATTGCACATTAATTGGTTCATTTAACATGATATAATTCACAATATCATTAGGTGGTATTTTAGCAAGTACTTCCTTATGTGAAATCAAAACCACATGATTAAATTTTGAAATTAGCACATTATCACATGTAGGTGGACTATCTATGCTTGTTAGCTCATAAGAATCAACTAGCAATTTAGTAGACTCACAAAATTCAGCACTTGAAGTTTCTAGCTCGAAATTAGCACCTTTATCAATGACATCCTCCTCAGATTTAGTAGGTACCAATTCATCTATCTCAAGTGGTGATGCAGGTTGTAGTTGAGGTGGCTCCCTTTCTTCAAAAGTAACCTGCATATCACAAGAAACAACTGGGGTGCCTTGAGACTACGGGTAGAGACGTGGGGAAACGGGATCGCGTTGGTGACAAAGACACAGGATTTACCCAGGTTCGGTACGTCGTAATAATACGGCGTTCCTACTCCTGCAATCTCACTAATCTGGGCTAAAGCCTGTGTAAACAATTACAATGTGAGGTTAGGTTTAGCTACTCATGGAGGATCAACTTCTCGGCGAGTTGGCCTATGGCTTCCTCTCTCTTGTTATCTCATCTCCCGTCCGGCTTTATATAATAGCCGGATTAGGGCATACAGAGTAGGAAACCTAGAAGACTACGATAGCTAGTAACTTGGAAAGTAAGGAATCTGTCTTCTCCTCCAAGCCAGACCACGTGGGCCGTGATCCGGGTCCTTCTAGAATCCGGCTTCTGCGCGTCAGCTTACTGGGCGGCCCAATTGACCATAGCCCACTACCAGTTGGGCCACCCTGGTAATCCGACACTTTTGACTACCATATGATATACCCCTAATCAGTATATATCCGACAGTAGCCCCCAAAAAGGATTAAAACTCTGATTTGCCGTCTTTCGCCAAATACATATTGTCCGAGAAATATTGGCCAGCAGTCTTGATTCTTCTTATTCTTCTTTTGAAAAGAGATGGTAACGTAAAACTCGGAATTTGGGAAATCCGGCTTTTCTCTCACGATCCTTTGTGAAGGAACTTCCTACGTCAGCGCTTTAATCATGCTGACGTAAGGGACATTTGGGTTTTGAGTGGGAAACCCAGAAACATATCTCTGACAGATTCTCGCGGGAAACGAGGAGATAACCATAATCACCCTGTCGATTCATTTCCCGGATTTTCCGGTGAGTGACACGCGTTGATCATCCAACGGTCAAAAGAGCCGTTAGCACGTATCGTGACGGATTTCCGGCTATAAATAGCCTTCGTCGTCCTCCCGGAAAACCTTCCGCAACCATTCGAACGCCATTACAGCGCCCAAGTTCCCGAGCAGAGAGAGAGCACTCCCGAACGCACGCCGTGTTCAGAACGTCACCGGAGACGAGCTGCGCCGCCACCTGATGGCATCCTCACCGTCTTCCCCTGCCCACACCCTGACACGCGACATCGAGCAAATCATCAACGACATGGATCCGCAGTTGGAATCCCCAACGCGCGCCGGCGGCGAGCCGGCAAAGACCATGGGTTCCGCGGCGGACGGAGGGAATCCTTCCGCCGCCGCCGCGGATCTTGCGGGCTCAAGCTCCGCACCCTCTCCGCCATTTGCTCCCGAAACAGCGGAGGAGAAGATCACGCTTCTCGGCGACGAGCTCGCCGCTGCAGAGGCTGCTGCGTCCGCCGCCGCCGGAGCGGGCGAAGAAGTGGAAACTGCCGGCAACTGGGTTGCCTGCAGCATTCCCCCATCCCTCCTTCCAAACATGGAAAAGGAGGGGTTGGTGCTCAAAGGGAAATGGCGGCTCCCTGAGGACGAGAACGAACCCCTGCCAAAAGACGGCGAGCGGGTTCTTCTCTCCTCCCATCTCCGAAGAGGTATGGGATTGCCACCTTCCGCCTTCTTCCTCCAAATTCTCTCCCATTACAACATCCAGCCCCATAACCTGCCACCCAATTCCATTCTCTATATGGACGGGTTTCAGGCCCTCTTTGAGGGTTTCCTAAGCATAGAACCTAGGTTAGATTTCTGGTTGTACTGTTTCGGGGTTAAGCGGAACTCTTCGGAGGGCGCACTCCCGACTTGCGGGACCATCTCCTTCACTCTTAGGAGATTTAGGGAGGAATGGTTCCCCAAGATCAGAACCTCGGAATCCGTCAAATTCTGGACGGGTTCCTTCTTCTATCATCCCGATGTTCCTTTTCCGACAAAGGCCACCGGGGTTCCACCTTTCACCAACACCGCTGCTGTTCCCCAAGAGAATTGGGGAACAGAAGCCGTCCAAGTCCTGCCGCCTGATCTACTAAGGATCAAGCGGCGCATCGCCAAGCTCACCTCCTTGGATCCGCCTCTAACCGGCATGGACACGGTCCTTTGCTGGTTGGAAAGGCGGATCCAACCATTAGCCAATCATGGCGGCCGTCTCCTCTGCGAGTACACGGGCGCCAACGACAAAATGCGGACAACCAGCAAAGACTGGACCGCGAAGGATCTGCGGCGGCGCGTGAACCAGTTGGTCGCATCGCGCGACCAATATGAAGCGAGTCGGCCAATGTATACAGCCGACAATCCGGCACCCAAGGTATTTTTTCTGTCATTTGGGTGGTTCTTTGTCATGCTTTCTCGGACTTTTCACTTCTAACCCTGATTTTTCTTTTCCACAGCTTGCTGAACTTCCAGACTCGGAGCTTGCCTCCGAAGCTGATCTGGAGGCGTTGCACGCCACCTTTGCAGGTGGGCGCAAGCGCAAGAAGATTTCCTCCTCTGAGGAAATCATCGATCTTCACGGCATTCCCATCGCAACCTCCAGGTTAGCACATCCGGGTTTATTTCTTTTGTCGAAGTTTTCTTTTGTCTTCGGAGTTTTAACTCTTCCGGGTTTTTGTTTCTTGCCTTTAGCCTGCCTCCCTCCACCTTAAAGCCAAAGAAGCTAAAAAGGCATAAGGTTGTGACCAACAGAGGCGCTCAACCTTCTCCCGTCATCGCACCAGACACGCCGTCCACGATGGCGGAAGAGCATGCGACAGCCCCCACCACCGAGTCGTTGGAGCCCAGCCAGCCCGTTGTGTCGGACACGGACACGAGGGAAAGGGCGGCTCTAGAGGTGGGAAATTCTTCTCGGACAATTGATGAGGAGATTCCCACCTTCGACAAGGAATTCAAGAATCTCAACGACGGCCTAAGCGCGGCCGGAATTATTTTTGCGGAATACGCAAAAGAGTTCAATGAAAACTTGGCGGGGTTGCAGCGAATGAGCCAGGTATTTAACTCTAGCCCCCAAGCATTAAGCAAAATGTATACTTTTTGCCTTGATGCTTTTTAATTACTCTTTTCCTTGTCGTGTTCCAGCAAACCGCCGAAACCATTAACATGGAAGTTTTCAATAAACTTTCCATCAAGAACAAGGAAGTTAGAAATCTTCTTTCTATTCTTGAGGTGAAAGAGACGGAGCTGGCATCGTCTCAGCTGCAGCTGAAGGAAACAACAGGTAAACTTTTTCCCTCTGAAGTTTTTTTATTCAGCTTTTTTTCTAAGTACTTTTCCGGGATTTTTTCTAAACTCGGAATTTTCCTTGCTTTCCAGCTGCTTTCGCTAAGGCCCAGCAAATAGCTGAAGATGCCGGAAACGCTGCCAGTCTCCGTGAGGAAAACCTGGACCTTCATAAGCAACTTATGAAGGCCCAGAAGGATTTGGAAGCCAGCAATCTGGCCCTTGGAATTGCTCATTACAAGGCTTCCGAACAGGCGAAAAAGGACAAGTCCACCATTCAGGACTTGGAAAATGCCCTAAATCTGCGCCTAGAGGAAGGCTCCGAAACCGACCAGATCATCGGTAAGTTTTACTTCATTTACCATTTGTCCATGTCTTGCTTTCTTTCTCTGCTTTTTCACTTAACCTTTTTGGTTGTTTTGTCTGAAAAAACAGGAGGTAACCCAGATATCACGCGGATTGATAGAATCCAAGCCTTTGGGAAGACGTGGGCTGCGATCAGAGCTGCTGGCATGCAGCTGGTCAACAAGCTCCTTCCCACAAGGACTGGGGAGTTCTCGGAAGTTGAAAAACTTCCGGGTGCCATCTTGCAGGTGGCGGAGTCCAGGGAATCCATCCTACACTCCGCTGCACGGGGTGGTGCACGCATGGCACTCGGCCTTATGCGTATGCACTATCCTGGTGCAAAGTCTTGGCGCGTGGCGTCCGGTATCCCCCAAGGATACACGGAAACTCAGCAATCCACCATCTTTGATGAAATCAAAGGCCACGCCACCAAGATCGCCTCCATGGTGAACATCTCCATCACTTATCCAGAAGAGGAGATCCCGGAAGCCCCCGAGAATGAGAGCAGCGAAGAAGACTCGGACGCTTGAAGGGCTGCTTTAACCTGGATGATGAAAGTAGACAATAGGAGCATTACTGCACTTTTACAATGTAATTCATATTGTAATGCTTGTATTCCTTTTGTATAAACAAGAACTCCGCCTTTTGCAGTTTTAATTATGAAATTCTTTGCAAGGTTTCCGGGTTTTAATATTCCTTTGCCTTCTAAGTTCTCTGGTTTATATGTTTTAACTGTTCTTAGTGTTTGAAATGGCTCGATAGTATTATGAATCATCATGCCGAGTAACTGGGTATAACCGATCAGTTTAAACTCGGAAGCATGGATAATACTAAAGGCATTTTTACTAACTAGCTCCAGTGTCCCAACACATAAACAATCAGATAATACTTAGAGATAAGTAAGGAATTTTTTGAAACTTGGGCACGCAGGCACAATCCGAGTTTCCTTTAGCCGTTAGCAGGCTGAAAATCATTCAGTTTTTAAACACCGAGCACGCAGGCACAATTCGGGTTAACATTGAGTATTTTGTAAGATCATTGGGAAATAGATAAGGTGGAATCATGCTTTGTACTATAATGAACTTGTAAAAACATGGATATCAAAATTCCGACAACTTTATTTCATGATTTCAAAGATGTCTACATAGAAATTGAACTAAGTATGGAAGTGACGTAACTGCTGGATGCTCCAAGGCCTCTTTGTCTCTCCTAGTTCATCATCTATCTTTCTCTTTCTTTTGCGATTCGGCTTCTCGGGATCATCTTCCGTGTCCTGAATATCTACAAGATAATATGACCCATTTTTCATAGCTTTGCTGATTACAAATGGTCCTTCCCACACTGGGGCTAATTTGTGCTTTCTTTGTTGCACCAATCTCAGCACTAAGTCACCTTCTTTAAAAGAACGATGCCTGATTTTCCGACTATGATAACGTCGTAAACCTTGCTGGTAAATGGCGAATCTTTGAAGCACAAGCTCTCGTTCTTCTTCTAAGAGATCGACGTCATCCTGTCGTGCTTCTTAGGCATCCGAGTCATCGAAATCCCGCACTCTTGGGCTATCATGGATCATGTCCGTTGGAAGAATAGCTTCCGCACCGTAAACTAGGAAAAACGGGGTTTGCCCAGTTGACCTGTTTGGCGTCGTTCGAATGCTCCAAACCACGGAAGGTAGCTCCTCTACCCATGCTCCAGCTGCTCTATGAAGAGGAGATTCGAGTCTTGGGCATATTCCTTGCAGGATTGAGATATTCTTTCGCCCAACCTGGCCATTGGATTGCGGGTGTGCCATAGATGCAAGATCTAGGCGAATTCCCGTTTGTCGGCAATATTTTGCCAACTCTCCAATGGAGAAATTTGTCCCGTTGTCGGTTATTATGCTGTGTGGAACGCCATATCTCATGACTATGTCAATGATGAAATTTCTGGCTGTTACACCGTCAAGCTTTTTGATGGGTTTAGCCTCCACCCACTTGGTATATTTGTCCACAGCTACAAGTAGATGTGTAAGTCCGCCTCGCGCAGTTTTGAACGGTCCCATCATATCTAGCCCCCAGACCGCAAACGGCCATGTAATTGGGATAGTTTTGAGTGCTTGGGCCGGCATATTGGTCTGCTTGGCGTAATGTTGACACCCTTCACATGTGTTAACTATGTGTTCAGCGTCTGTCTTGGCTGTTAGCCAGAAAAACCCGGCACGGAATGATTTTTTCACTATGCTTTTTGATTGAGCATGGTGTCCGCAATCTCCGGCATGGATTTCTTGCAGAATTTCTCGTCCTTCTTCTGGTGAAATACACCGCAGACAAATTCCGAAAGTACTGCGTTTATACAGGCAATTATCAATTACCGTGTATCCTTTGCATCGACGCTGAATTTTTCTCTGCAAGACTTCGTCTGCTCCTTCCGGGTACTTCTGATTTACTAAGAAGTTTAAATATGGGATTGTCCACTCCGGGTTAACGAGCATAACTTCAATTGATTCGGAAGCCAGGGGTAATCGATATCTCCACCTTTTATAGATGGATCGTACAAATGCTGGACAAACACACCTGGTGGTAAGATTTTTACTCTTTCTGACCCCATGCGGGCTAACGCATCCGCGTTCCAATTCTCCTCCCTTTTAACATGGAGTACTTCGAATCCGAAGAAACAAATGGCGAACTCGTCCACCGTTCTCCGATATTCGGCCATTATAGGGCTCTTTGTATCCCAGGTTTGGTTGAGCTGATGCTGTACCAAATCCGAGTCGCCGTAGCATAAGATGCGTTTGACCCCTATTTCTTTTGCAATGTGCAAGCCATGAATCAATGCCTCGTATTCTGCCACGTTGTTACTGGCGTTGAAGTGTATTTGTAATACGTAGTCCATTGTATCTCCTTTAGGGGATTTTAAGACTACCCCAGCTCCGGCGCCCTCCTTCATCTTGGATCCGTCAAAATGCATGATCCAGTACTCGGACTCCGACATTGGTGTTTTCTCCATTGCTTCCGTCCAGTCGGCGACAAAATCTGCCAGAACCTGGGATTTTATTGCCGTCCTTGGCTGATACTTAATGTCGAAGGCTGCTAGCTTGATACCCCATTTGGCTACTCGGCCCGTTGCCTCTGCATTGTTTATTATATCCCCTAGTGGTGCTTTACATACCACTGTTATGGAATGTCCTTGGAAGTAATGACGTAACTTTCTAGATGCGAAAAATACGCCATATGCCAGTTTTTGGTAG
The DNA here is from genome assembly GCA_028641055.1 of Alopecurus myosuroides. NCBI lineage: Eukaryota > Viridiplantae > Streptophyta > Magnoliopsida > Poales > Poaceae > Alopecurus > Alopecurus myosuroides. The sequence goes on along the minus strand of CM054063.1, from coordinate 109,911,363 downwards.
TGTGGGTACCTTTGCTTGGACTCGGAGAAAACTTCGCTTATGTAATATACCGGATGCTGATCTGGTATACTTTGTTCGTCTTTCTTCCGTTCCACAACAATTACTGCACTAATAACCCTGTTTGTAGCCGTGAGGTACAATAACATAGGTTCTTCGTCTTTTGGGGATGCCAAAATTGGAGCTTTCATCAAAGTTTCCTTTAACTGGGTTAGCGCTGCGTCGGCCTCTTCTGTCCACTCGAATTTGTCGGATTTTTCAGCAACTTGTAGAGTGGTAAGGCTTTATCCCCCAGCCGACTAATAAATCTGCTGATGGCATCAGCGGAACCCGTCAATCTTTGGACATCTTTCACACACGTAGGTTTGGAGATGTTCAGGATGGCTTTGATCTTTTCCGGGTTAACTTCTATTCCTCTATGAGAAACGATGAAACCCAGAAGTTTTCCTGAGGGAACCCTGAATACGCACTTGGATGGATTTAACTTCATCTTGTAAGTGCGCAAGTTTTCGAAGGTTTCTCGCAAATCCTCAAGGAGTGTGTCTTTTTCCTAGGTTACGACAGCAATATCGTCCACGTAAACGTGGATGTTTTTGCCAATCTGACTATGCAAACAACGTTGCATGCAACGCTGGTAAGTTGCGCCTGCGTTCTTCAGGCCGAATGGCATGGTTACATAATAATACGTCCCGTATGGGGTTATGAAAGAAGTCTTAATTTGATCTTCCTTTTTCATGCTTATTTGGTGATACCCGGAATAAGCATCCAAAAAGCATAAAAGCTCAGAGCCTGCAGTGGCATCTATTATTTGATCAATTCGCGGTAACGCGAACCTATCTTTGGGACACAACTTGTTCAAGCCGGTGTAATCTATACACATTCTAAGAGCAGTAGTGTCTTTCTTCGGTACTAATACCGCGTTTGCAGACCAATCAGTGTGGATTACTTCCTAAATGAAATCTGCTGCTAAAAGCCGGATAATTTCCTTGCCAATAGCCTTCCGTCTTCTTCCGTCGAATCGACGGAGACCTTGTTTGACGGGTTTGGAGCCTGGAATCACCTTGAGTTGATGCTCAACAAGTTCCCTGGGTACGCCTGGCATGTCAGCTGGACACCAGGCGAAAATATCCTAGTTCTCACGGAGGAACTTGATGAGCTCGCCTTCCTATTTGTCGGTCATCCCAGTTCCCACTACGACAAATTTTGTCGGATCTTTAAGATCTAGGATTACCTGTCTTGTATTCTCAGATGCCTTGGAGCTATCTGCTGGCTTCCGAGTTTCTTTTCCTGCCGGCATTTTTGTCGGCGATACCTCCTTAGCCAGCTCCTTCAGCTCTTCCTTTGCTATGATTTTCTCAGCACAAAGGGCGTTTTCTTTTTCCAGCTTGTTTGCCAGCTGGAAGTCTCCAGTTATGGTGATTACCCCTCCTTTCGGTCCTGGCATATTCAGCTTGTTATAGATATAACATGATCTTACCATAAATTTAGCGAAAGCTGGACGTCCGAGTATCGTGTGATACACACTTTCGAACGGCACCACCTCGAAGGATACTTTTTCCTGACGGAAGTGATCTTTTTCTCCGAAGGTGACATCTAGGGAAATTTCTCCTAGGGATCGTGCTTGCCTGCCGGGAACAATGCCATGGAAGCGTATGTTGCTGTGATTGAGCTGGGTCTCGGAGATCTTCAGATGTCTTAATGTATCCAGGTACATAATGTTGATGCTGGATCCTCCGTCCATCAGAACTCTTTTTAGCCTAGTGTTCTGGACAATAGGGCTTACAATAAGAGCTTGTGTGCCGGGTTCAGGGATATTTCCGGGATGATCAGACTAATCCCAGGTTATTGGTGTGTTCGAATATTTCAAGAATTTCGGGGTTGCCGGAACAACCGCGTTTATTTCTCGAAGTGTTCTTTTCGCCACCTTTGCTGATGGAGTTGCTAGGAAAGTTAGGGCGCATTCTCCATCAACTCTCGGAAACTTGGGTTCGCCTTTCCACTGTTGTTCCTGGATTTTTTCGTCAGTGTCCGATTCACTGTCTTCTTTATCAGCTTCTGGCTTTTGCTTGGAGAATTTCCTTTTGGAACTCTTCCCCTTGTTTCCGGATCCTGCACTGCCTTTCATGTGCTTATTCAGCCGGCATTGTGCGTTCATATGGTTGGGTTTCCCAAACTGCGAATGGTGGACGCAGGGTTCCCACTTAATCTTCTCCCACTCTTCTTTAGTGTAGTTGACTTCTTCTGAACTGCGTCCTTTCCATCTGCTCCCATTTTCACTTCCAAAGGCTATATTAACTTCTTTGGGTTTTGGTGTTGTGTCTGAAGTTCCTTTTTCTCAGAGCGAGGGTTTTTCTTGGCCAGTATCAGTGTGTCGATATTGCCACCTCTTGCTCTGATATCGTCTTCGGCTGCAGCATGCTCATTGGCGGTTGTAAGCATAGATCCGAGATATTTGTGCTGTTTGGAACCAACCATGAACGATACTAGTCCGGGTTTTAGGCCATTGACGAAAGCATGCATTGCTTGTACGTCAGTTACTCCAGAACAACTATTCTTCATTGCAGTCCATCTGGAGATGAAATCCACGTATGGTTCATCCTCGAATTGGGTGCAACGGTTCAGCTGGTTGATGCTGTTCGGGCGCTTGTACGTTCCCCGGAAATGCTGAGTGAATACTCGAGCCATATCATCCCAGCTGTCGACAGTTCTTGACGGCAATCCATTGATCCAATCTCTGGCTCCATCTAGAAACATTAGGGGAAGAAACTTTACAGCTTCCAGGTCTGTCCCATTGTTTATCTAGACGGCTGTATGATAGTGTGAGAGCCAGGTATCCGGGTTTGTACTGCCGGTATATTTCTGGTACGTTCGACCGACCTTGGCGAAGCCAGAATGCAGGGTTGTCCTTCGGATCCTATTAGTGAAACACTTAGGTCCAAAGTATAGATCATCCTTTTCCGCTCTATCCATGTGTGCGGAATATCTGCCGGCTGAATGGACAGAAGGGGATCTACTCCTTTCTTTTCCATTGTTGCGCGCACGCGCTTTTCCGGGATCGTTTCTATTTCTTTCAAGATCGCGCCCTTTTGGATTAGGCGGAGTTCTACTCCTATGCCTTTCTTTATCCTTAGGGGGTGTCCGAGATCTCTCACGTCTGTGAGGTACATCATGTCTTCCGGCTTTTTCAGCAGGGTGTCTTGGAGGTGGCATTGCTTTGCCATCTTTCCGGTATTTTTCTTCCCGATCATGGGGTTTACTTCCACCTTTCGGTAGATGAGATCCGGTTCTAGACGCTTCATCCCTATTGTCGGGATTTTTCTTTTCTTTTCTCGGATCCGCTTTCTTATCCTTTGAATTACCTGAATCTCCAGGTTCTTCCGGTCCAGGTGCTCCAGCGGCGCAAGTAGCTGTTTTGCATAGGGCGGAGTTATCATGCAACTTCCCTGATCGCTCTTGGGCTCGCTGTTGTTGCTGCAATGCTTTTCCTAGGAAAGCATACACCCCTTGGAGTTTTTCACCATTGGAGTACAAGTCATTGTTGAGGATGTCAAACGTTGCTTCCGCATTTTCTGCTGCGGTTTTGTATATTGGTTCGCCTCTGGCATCTTTGCCGTTTACCTGCATTTGCCAAGATGGGTTGTGAAACCTTTCTTTTGGTGGCAGTACTTCCGGTCTTACGATTCTGGGTAACCTTGTAGGTTTAATGCCAGATCTATTCTTTCTCTCGTATTCCTCGATTTCTACCTTCATGAGTTTGATGTCATCCTGGGTTTTTTGGAGGTGTTCACGAGTTCTGAATAGATGTTGCTGCTGCCGTTGGAGAGCTTGTCTCCTGGCTTCTAGCACTTCAGGGGGTTCATGTAATCCCACTGGCGTTTGTAACAATTCATGTTCTTCTTGCTCTGTCATTGGCGGAACAAGGATTTCTTTTGTTTTCTTCTCCGCAGGTTTTGTTCCGCTTGCATCTCCTACTTCCGGGCTTTCATCAGCTGGATCAGCCAATTTCTTCTTCCGGAGTTTGTATTGGAGTTTTTTAGCGGCCTTGTTCTTTTTCTTGGAAGAGGGAGGTTTTTTAACAGGTTCATCCTCTGTCAATTCCTTGACGTTGGGAAATATCGGAGAGGTTTATCCATCTTCTCTCTCTTCCTCTGGCGGAGGGATTTTAGGGCTTTCCTGACTGCCGGCGTCCGTGGTTTCAGCCGGTTTTTCCATTAGTACTTCATGGAATCCCTCTTGGAAAGATTTAACTTTTCTTTCGAAGGCGTCCACGTCTTCGTCTTCGGAATCAAAATCATCTGATCCGGTTTCTGACTCTAATCTCGCCTCAATGGCGGCTAGCACAGAGTCAGCTTCCGAGTTCATCGCTAGATTGGCGGGTGTCGGATCTTCCACCTCTGTAGTGGGTCTGCTATTTTCTGCCTCTTGCACGGGATTACTTTCATCCATGTTTTTGGCGAAAGCTGGATCGTCCACCTCTGTAGTGGGTTTGTTGCTTTCTGCCTCCTGCACGGGATTTCCGTCATCCGTGTTCTCGGCGACTTCGGATTGCACCATACCGATAAAGTGTGTATCACTTTTATGTCGGCGATCTGAGCAAAATCCGGGATCGTAGTCATCTTTGACTGGGTACAGGGCGGGTGGGATAAATTTGCTTCCACCGCAAAACCCCATGGCCTCTGCAGTTAATCCGATAAAGATATTAGCAGATTCAATCGGTAACACGCAGGCACTTACCAGATGATTTTGCGCCGGTATGTAGGATCCGTTGTCGAGGAAGCGTCCGACGTCATTGTCGAACTCCAGGCTTCCGACAGTTATGGAACTGCCGATTCCGCTGAGTATCCCAGATCGGAACTTAACGCCTGACGTCGTTTGCCCCACGGTGGGCGCCAACTGTCGAGACATCGTAGTAGTTTTCATAGACGGGGGTGCCATGAGACTACGGGTAGAGACGTGGGGAAACGGGGTCGCGTTGGTGACAAAGACACAGGATTTACCCAGGTTCGGTACGTCGTAATAATACGGCGTTCCTACTCCTGCAATCTCACTAATCAGGGCTAAAGCCTGTGTAAACAATTACAATGTGAGGTTAGGTTTAGCTACTCGCGGAGGATCAACTTCTCGGCGAGTTGGCCTATGGATTCCTCTCTCTTGTTATCTCATCTCCCGTCCGACTTTATATAATAGCCGGATAAGGGCATACAGAGTAGGAAACCTAGAAGACTACGATAGCTAGTAACTTGGAAAGTAAGGAATCCGTCTTCTCCTCCAAGCCAGACCACGTGGGCCGTGATTCGGGTCCTTCTAGAATCCGGCTTCTGCGCGTCAGCTTACTGGGCCGCCCAATGGACCATAGCCCACTACCAGTTGGGCCACCCTGGTAATCCGGCACTTTTGACTACCATCTGATATACCCCTAATCAGTATATATCCGACAACAACACTAGGAGTAGACATGATTACGTTAGTAGAAACAACCTCACATGTCTTCTCAACCTCGACAAATCCCATAACTAAACGCTCAATTCTTTGCATCTCAAGTTTTTCAAGTCTTTGCTTTTCAAGAATTTGAGCAGAAATTAAGGGTTGATGTCTAATTCTTTGAAATTTTGTAAGCCATGCATGTATTATCCAATTTTTCTTATTGTTCCAAAAGAATTGTAAATCAGGATAATGGCTATCAAAATTAACTTAATATTTAGTGCGCCATTGTTGTCCCAACAAAAGATGAGAACAAATAATATCTCTAGGCATCACATGACATAAAATTTTCTCCTTATGGCCATGAATGGTTAAAGGAACAAAAACCATGTGAGTAATAATAAGTTCATCAGCATATGTAGGTAACCTAAATGGATCACATGTGTGTGGAACTAGCTGCAATTTTTCAACAACCTCAGGACTAACAAAATTATACCATGTACCTTTATCAAGGGTAATAGCAACCTTGCTTTCCTTGATGTCTGCTGTGAAATGTAATAGATCTTTTGCTGGAATCCCACTAGTATCCTCCTTCCAAAACGTAGCACTTGAAGCATCAACACTAGGAAAACCCATTGATTAATTTGTTAGACAAAATAACGATAGGTTGTGGTGCCTCTCACAACTCACTCAAAACCAAGCAAAGATGGCTTCACTTAATGTTCCAAGAGTGAAAAGGATCAACTTACCAACAAGGAGCAATGAATAATGTGCTTTAGTGTGAGAAGTGAATAATCCAAGCTATCAAGTATCACAATGCAAACAGGGTTTTTGGTGGGGCTTGGTTGGGATTCCTAACAACACCAAAATAACAACACCAATGCACTGTCTAATGTGATGAAAACACTAAAGGAACACACTCACTCTGGGAGACAAATGTGGCTTAGCAATTATATGGAAGAGTTATTGCAAGCACTGGAAATACACTAGCAAATACTCTATGAAAACAGGCACAAGATTGCTCAAATGTCCACAAAAATATCCAAGATGATAGGTTTCCACTAGTGATAGTATGTCTCGGCCTCTTTTCGCTTTTTCTCTCTTTTTTACTATTTTTTATACTTTTTCTCTTTTCCTATATTTTTTGTACTTTTCCAATGGCCTTTGAATCTACTAGGAGCTAGAAAATATGGACAAAAATTGATCAAATTGAGCAGCCTGTAGAGCAATAAAACAACTAGTTTTTGGGTTTTGGGACCTAAAATTTGCTGTAGAATGGCTGTGGCTAAGGCTAAACAAAGATCAATACAGAAATCGTGTCGTACGGTTCTGTTGACTTGCTGTGGTGTGTGGGGTGTGGTTTTTGGTGCGTATGGCAGCGATTGGCGGATCCGAGTGTGACTGGACAAAGAAGCGCTCAGACAAAGCAGATTCCGACCGCGTCAAGGAGCGCGCGTGGCCCGCGTGTGCAGCAGCGATTGGCTTCCGACACGGGAAGTGGTGGATCCACGAAACGTGAGCAGCAACGATCGACTGTCGCTCGGAATCCGACACGACACGGTCGTCACGAAAAGCGCGTACGGATATGATGATGGGGCATGCAGCGACGCGTTTGGTCTATGGACCAAGTCCAGGGATAACGCTTTGGCGCGGTAGGTGGGAGTGGATGACGGATTTGGCGCGAGGAGGACAAAAGGCGCGCGACGCGATTGTCGGTTGTTGGCGCGTGGTGGCGGTCAGCGAAAAGATGATGCGCGTGGATCGGCGCGTTTGGACTTCGACACAGATCGGGAGGCGCGCGGTCAACACGGTTACCGATTGGCCAGCGGTGGATGCGGTTACAGATCGGCACGGTTTCCGATATGCGACAGAAACGCGTGGATCGGTTGTGAATTGGCGTGCGCGCGCAGCGCTTGGTTGGTGCATCGACGCGTTTGGTGCGATATTGATGGAAACAGGAACGCGTGGTCCGCGCGTAAGACAACGGATGCCAAGCGGTTAGGTGCGGCACGGATCGAGCTGATCAGCGCGCGCGTTCCGACGAGGACCCTGCTTCTGTTGGACGGTGGCGGTTCCAAAGCGAGGGAAAAAAACAAAGGCTGTTCGGTGAGGCGGTTTTGGAAAGCGTGCGTGATATCTGTAAGACTCGGAGTCCGAAAGCAGGTAGGTTCGCGCGCGGCCAAAAATAGGAACAAGGATAACTCACCTGCCAATATTTTTGTGGGATTTTCAGAATAGATCTAAACAAAAGTTTGCAACGTGGGTAACCCGGCCTGCACGTTTGCTGGCTGTCCTCCCAGGGTTGCAGCTCGATATCCGGTTTCTTGATTCACAACCGGGATTGGTTGATCCTGAGGGGTAACGAACAACGTAGCTGGTTGTAAATTTCCACCGGTTGCCGGTAACCTCGTTTGGTGCCTCTGGTTGTAAATCCTAGTCGACTGAGCTCGAAGACGATTCTCCAGTTCTTCCAACTCGCGCTGGTGCACGGCCATCCCTTGTTTCTCGGCTTCGACATCTCTTCTTTGCTGATCCAATGCGCGGCGAGCCACATCCAGATCTCGGGCACGTGCCGGCGCGTTTTCTGGGGTTATCACCGTTGCTAACACTGTGGGTTCTAAGATTAAGTTATTGTTGAACAGTGATAAGGGGTGGCCCAATCTTCTCAGTGAACTCACAGATAACTTCTGAATTGATAACTAGTGCGCCACTAAGAACTCTCCGGCTGATCCCTGATGCCAATGCAAAAGATAGCAACCCAATGGATATTCTCAACTCCACACTCTTGCACAAGTAATCCACCGACTACAAGTGGTTCTGTACCGTCTTATTCCCAGTGGAACAGCAGGTATCACGTAAAGTTTGCAGATGAACTTCCAGATGAAAGGCTTACAAGCAGTTTCAATCTAGAGGTCTAGAGTTTTTGGTTTTAACGTAGTCTCCCCTCTCCTATGCGCCCCAAAGGGTATATAAGAGGGGGGGTGCCGCCACAAGGCTTCCCTTGCGCAAGCACCTAACCTAATTGGACTAGGACTCCTACTAGGACACCAAAATAGATACAAACCGACCCCCACACAAGGGGTGCGGCCAAATTGGTATACAAACCAATCCTAATTGAACTAGGTCTTGTATATGGCGCATTGATGCTCCTTGTGGGCGCCCTCCTCTTGCCTTGTTCATGTATGAGTGTGGAATAACATAATTGGATTGTTTTCCACACTTGGTGCATTTGATCTTGTGGAGGCACCATCCCCATATCTTGATGAATAACAATTGTTCTATTGAAATAACAATTGTTATGAACTGTTTTCACCATCTTGCTTTATTGTTTTCACCATGTTCATGTGGTCTTCTATCAACTCTCTTGTGATCACATAATCCTTAGGCATGTCCTCATCATCCTCCCTTTCTTCAAGACAAGACGTCCTCGTCTTGTGATAATCTGAAAGTGGAAGAAACAAAAAGAACAAAGTGTATGCACCATATATGTATATATAATGGTACTCATTAGTTGTTAGCAAAACATAATATAGTGTATATATCATATGACCACGAAATTTGTATGAAAACCACACATAAAAATCATATTCTTTCATCTCATGGCAATCAAAATTGCAAATATAAGTGTAGTTTGATTTACTAGTACATGTATCCAACCAATAGTGTGGTGAAATAAACATAGGTATAATATCATCTCTATAATCATCTATCCAAGAGAACACTTGATGTAATTCGGCCACTTTAGCATAAGTAACACACATGTGATGTATCATAAAAATTTTATCCACATTATAATCACCAATCAAGTAAATTTTGAAACTATTATCATATGTGCTAGAATCATCATAACCAAATTTATCCATAGCATATTTCATATTAATTGGTTCTTTTAACATGTCATAGTATATAATATCACTAGAAGGTATCATAGCAAGTACTTCTTTATGTGAAACAAAAACCATATGGTGAAATTTCGAATTTATAAGTTTATATGGTTGAAAATTATCACATAATTCACTACTTGTAGGTATCAAACCGAAATCCATACCCTTATCAATACTAACCTCCTCATGTGTAGTAGGTATAATTTCCTCAATATCTTGTGTATTTGAAGGTTGTATCTCCCTTTCTTCAAAACTAACCTTCATATCACAAGCAAACATACTTGTATCCGTGGCATATTCCTTCAAATTGTGTGATGTTTCTTTGTGCTCCCTTTCTTCAATAGCAACCTGTGCACAAGAAACAACACTAGGAAAAATTATGGCATTAGTTAAAAGGCTCTTTCCACTCGAATTGGTGTTGCTCTCCTTCTCCATGGCTTGAATTTTGGGTGTTCCCTCATCCTTCTCTCTTTCTTTTTCTACTCTCATATCAATTTTGGATTGGGACTCTTGTATTATTTGTTGTGGAGTCATGGGCCTCAAAACAATAGTCTTCCCATGATGATATAGCTCATAAGTATTTGCTCTTCCTTCATGCTTCACACTTCTATCAAATTGCCAAGGTCTTCCCAATAAAAGATGGCAAACTGTCATGGGCACCACATCAAACTCAATGACATCCTTGTAAGGTCCAATTTGGAACTCCACTCTCACCATAAAAGAAACCTTCATTTGTCCTGTGCTACTCAACCATTGGATATGATAAGGAGAAGGGTGTGGCATATATTTCAAATTGAGTTTTGCACATAACTCTTTGCTAGCCAAATTTCTGCAACTTCCTCCATCAATAATGACTTTGCAAGCCATGTTGGGACCAATAACAGCCTTTGTTTGAAATAGAGTGCACCTTTGATTTTCAGGACTAGGCACCACACTTAATGAATTTTGTGTGCATATAATAGATGGCAAAGTAGTAGCATAAGCATCCAAAGGAGTATCACTCAAATAACCATCATCATCATCAAGATCATTGGGATCAACATCATCACCTGTTTCATACTCATTATTCTCATTGATCACCATCACTTTTGTATTTGGACAATCCCTCTTGAAGTGCCCTTTTCCTCCACATGTGTGGCATGTCATATCTCTATTCCTTGTAGTAGGAGCACTAGAACCTGAAGCACTTGCTGCTGGATGTGATGATTTCTTTGTATTAGACACACTAGGCTCGGGTTTGGATGATGGATCACCTCGAAAACTGGAAGATGGAATTGGTGGAGGTGGTGTACTAGGAGTGGTAGATGATCTCCATTGAAATCTATCCCTTGTTCTATTGGTAATTTTTGCTTCCTCAAGAATATGTGCTTCGGCCTCCCTTGCATGGTGTAATAGCTCATGGATATTTTGGTATTGATGATGCCTCACAATGCCTTTGATTTTGTAGTTCAAACCCGAAAGGAATCTTTGCATTGTTTGCTCCAATTGTTCTCTCACACGTGCCCTTTGCATAATTAGCTCCATCTCTTGATAATAAGCATCAACACTCATAGTTCCTTGCCTCAATTGTTGCAATTGATCAAATTGTTGCCTTATGTAATTGGGTGGAACAAATCTATCTCTCATGATCCTCTTCATGTTGTTCCAAGTGACAATGGGCAATTCTCCATCTTCTTGTCTCTTCCTCAAAAGCTCATCCCACCATCTAAGAGCATAACCATCAAACTCACTTGAAGCCAATTTGATCTTTCTATCCTCATTGTACTCATGCATTCTCCATAATTTTTCCATCTTCAACTCCCATAGCAAATATTCTTCCACATCCATATTATCAAAGCTAAATGATGGAATAGAAAATTTAGGCTTACTCAAACCATCTTCTCTAGGATTAGCTTGCACCACATTGTTTGGCATTCTTCTTTCTCCAAAATTTTGGTTTCGGCCATTATATCCTCCTAGGCCTCTTTCCTCTCTATTTCGGCCATGAACTTGGTTTCTTGCACCAATAGCTTCCACTCCATTATTAGCATCACTATGGACACTAGCATTGTCATCATCAATAAGAGGCATTCTTGTTTGAATCATGGTTTGAAGTCCAGCAAGGGTAGTAGTCATTTGAGCAATAGAATCATGAATTGATCTCACTTCCCCTCCATTAGTCTCGGCCAATTTGTGTGTGGCCTCCATCTTGGTCTCCATAGCTTGGAGAGCCTCATATAAGGGATCACATGCATCTTGAACAAATTGTTTGAGTCCATTATGATTGTCCAATATCTCCTTTGCCAAAACATCTCTAAGAGCCTCATACTCTCTCCAATTAACTCCCTCCTTATGGTCCTTCTTTTGCTGCACAAGATCACCACTAGAAAGATCCATTAGTAGGTTAGTGTAATAGAAACAAGTATAGGTTGTGGTGCCTCTCACAACTCACTCAAAAATCTAGCAAGACAATAGGATATCTTACCACTCCAAAGTGAATAGAGATACTTACCACAAGTAGAGGCAATTAAAGTACTTTGGTGTGAAGAAGAGAATACCCAGGTTTTTAACTCTCACAAAAGCAAACAAGGTTATTTAGTGGGGCTTGGTATGGATACCTAACAATCACCAAAGTAACAATCCTATTTGCTGTCTTAGTGAAGATATAAAATACCCAAGGAAACTCACACAATGGAGACAAATGTGGCAATGCAATATATGGATGAGTTTTGCAATGCACTAGAAAGTCACTAGCTAGGCTCTTATTGACAGGCACAAGATTGCTCAATGAAAAACCAAGTGTCACAATGGCAAGCTCAACTAGTAAACAATAGCAATGATATGGCCTTTTTGCACTTTCTCTTTTCTCTTTTCTCTTTTTTTTTTTATACTTTTTGCTTTTTCTATTTTTTTTGAATTTTTCAATGGCCTTACACTAAGCTAGGAGCAATAATGAACCAAACACAAGTGAACACAATGGTGGTGATGAAATATGAGCAACCTGTCAGAGCACAAAATAGCTATACTTATGGGAAAGTTCCTATTTGAATGCTGTAGAAAGGCTGTGGCTAAGGTTCACAAGGGTACGGATATATTGGTCCTAGTGATGAAAACAGGAAAATAAAAGAGAAAACAACTGAAATCTAGTGGAAAAATGACTTAGAACAGCTCACGGCAGCACTTGAGGTTCACGGCAGCAAAACAGCACGATTTTCTACCACGGCAGGGCTTTACGGCAGCAAAACAGGAGTTTTCTGTACCGCGGCAGAGAAACAGCAACTCACAGAAACCCACGGCAGCAATTTGTTCAGTTTTTGTACCGCGGCAGAGTATACGGCAGCGAAACGATCAGTTTCCGTACCGCGGCAGCGCGCGCACCCGCGTTACACGGTTCGGTAAGGGTGTTACAGCGAAAACCGCAGCGCGCGCGAGACAGCAGTTGGCGGCAGCGAAACGGAACGGTTTTTGTACCGCGGCAGCGCACACGGGGCGTATTGGTAAGGCTGTTACGGGCCGCGCGGCTAGTTTTATAAGCGTGATGCGGGCGAATCCGAGAGCGACTCAAACGCGGCAGCGATGGGTGAGTGCGATGGTGTACGGGTATGGGCGGATATGGCAAGTGTGCTGCGGTGATGTGTACGGGTATGGTAGGTATATGGAGCTGCAAACCGAGTGGAACTAGGGAAGGGCAGCGGTGGTATGATTGCGGTGGGATGGGAGGGAATCCGAGTCCAAGTAGAACTAGGGTTTTGCGGTGCGGCTAGAACAACTAGAGTGGATCGGATTGGTGGTGATAAAGGGTGGTGTGCTGCGGATATTTTTGGTATTTTTTGATAAGATGCGGCTAGATAGAACAAGAACCCTAAACCTAGCCGAAATAGATGAAACTAAAAACGATAAAAAGCAACACAAATCTAACACAAAGACAGCACTAGTAATTGAAACTAAGATGATATCTAGGCTATGGCAAAAACTAAAACTATTTTTGTGGGGATTTTTCTGGATAGGAAATAAAACACTCAAATCTAAAGGGAAATTTGATAGCTCACCGAGGCAACCTGTAAATCTGATACCAAGATGATAAGGGGTGGCCCAATCTTCTCAGTGAACTCACAGATAACTTCTGAATTGATAACTAGTGCGCCACTAAGAACTCTCCGGCTGATCCCTGATGCCAATGCAAAAGATAGCAACCCAATGGATATTCTCAACTCCACACTCTTGCACAAGTAATCCACCGACTACAAGTGGTTCTGTACCGTCTTATTCCCAGTGGAACAGCAGGTATCACGTAAAGTTTGCAGATGAACTTCCAGATGAAAGGCTTACAAGCAGTTTCAATCTAGAGGTCTAGGGTTTTTGGTTTTAACGTAGTCTCCCCTCTCCTATGCGCCCCAAAGGGTATATAAGAGGGGGGGTGCGGCCACAAGGCTTCCCTTGCGCAAGCACCTAACCTAATTGGACTAGGACTCCTACTAGGACACCAAAATAGATACAAACCGACCCCCACACAAGGGGTGCGGCCAAATTGGTATACAAACCAATCCTAATTGAACTAGGTCTTGTATATGGCGCATTGATGCTCCTTGTGGGCGCCCTCCTCTTGCCTTGTTCATGTATGAGTGTGGAATAACATAATTGGATTGTTTTCCACACTTGGTGCATTTGATCTTGTGGAGGCACCATCCCCATATCTTGATGAATAACAATTGTTCTATTGAAATAACAATTGTTATGAACTGTTTTCACCATCTTGCTTTATTGTTTTCACCATGTTCATGTGGTCTTCTATCAACTCTCTTGTGATCACATAATCCTTAGGCATGTCCTCATCAAACAGAGCCAGATTTCGTGGAACCGAGGCTCCCGCACCCGGTGTTCTATTTGCTGTGAATCCAAACATGTTCCTTTGCCGTTCACTTTCTCCGGTATGACTGGTAACAGAGGCCGACTCTCCATCGTCCCGGGCTATAACCGGGTTTCCGTCAACCGGTGCCTCCTGTTGGGCCAGCGCTCGCTCCGCTCCGACCGCAGCCGTCGACACATCCCCCTGATTAAGATTGGTTGCAGGGGTTGTGTAGACCGCGACCCGGCGCGCGATGCCTGGTGAAGATTCATATTCCTCTTCGTCACAACTATCTTCCTCGTACCGGTCTTCAAGCAGGTGCAGGATAAACTCGGTATCATCTTCTCTTGTGACCCGGCCACGCGGGGTCCATACCGGCTCCTCCGGCTGTTCCCTCGTCGTGGTGGGCTCTTCTCCTGGATCGGCTGTCCCAACCGATTCTTCTCCATCCGACTGAACGCATGTCGCTTCTCCTGTCACAGAATCATATTCAATATCATCAGGAACAGAACCAGATGCACGTACCATACCGACGAACACGTTGACCCGGCCGATCGTGACGATAGATCCGGTTTCCAGCAGATCCGACTCTAGTCCCCAACCAAAGTCGTCCACCATCTTCTCTCCTTCAGGGTTGGTGATGATCTCGCCGATGACGAGGTTCTTCATGCTTTCCCGAGCTTCTCCCGTGATGTAAACACCCTTGGACGTAGGCCCCACGGTGGGCGCCAACTTTCGTGGGATAATCACGGCAGACGTTACCAGGGGTAACTTACTTTGGGGCAAATTGACTCTGGTGTTTGGGAGAGGGTTTAGCTCAGGGGAAATCATGTTATCAGGTGATCTGGTAGCTCAGGCTGCAATGTCTCCGAGTCTCCAATCTAGGGTTACAACTATCAACTCACGTACCACTAGAATACTTGAATATCGGGTAAAAACTCTTCTGGTCTCTCTGTGCCAGGAGCCGGTTTATATATTACCCGGCTCTCTGGCTTCCTATACAAGACAGACCCGGAATCCTGCCCAGAAACCGCACACAACCCTAAGTTTCCTAATCGTGACCCCCCAAGGTACGGGTTACAAGACCTACGTTCCCCCTTGGGCCTTCTAGAAACTCCTCCTCCTTGGGCCGGGTCTTGTGCGATTCCCTTCGGGCGGGGTTTCACCTGGGCATGAGCCTACCGGGTTACCATCCCCCCATCAGTAACCTTTGCAACAGCTTGTCGAGTCCTCTTTTGGCCAGCAGGAGACTCCTTCTCAGCCACCACGTTGGAACCAGTGATGGGAGTAGATGGATTGAGATCTGGAGTAATCTGGTCCGGAGCTTCCTGACCCGACACTTCTTCACCGGCCTGTCCTTGACCTAACCCGGCGCCCTCTTGTTCTGCCTGTTCATCGTGCGAGTAATCAGCGTCAGCAAATTGATTGTGCAAGTGACCGAGGGAGTCAAATTCAGAAACCTCATCCTCTTTGTCACTTTGCTCCTCTGATTCATCGTTCTCAGGAGGAGAAGTTGGCTCTTCCGTGGTAACCCAAAAGCGGTCCATGACCTGTGAACCGGACAAAATCAAAGTTAGAATGTGCACAGTATTAAGGAATGGAAATTACTTATAAAAAATATAGAAACTTACAGGAGGAGCCGTGTTAGAGGCACAAAAGGGATCCAGGCCAACGTCAAAGAACCTGTCTTGTTTTATTCCAACCAGGATTTTGAGGGAAGTCACCATATCAGACTTATATACTGGAGACTCGGAATATCGCATGGGATCTGCTAAACCGGTGTATTCATGAAACAGCTGGTTCTTGATGCTCAGGGGTTGGATGTGCCAGTCCACCCAAGTTTTGGTTAAATCTAAACCGGTAAGCCCGTGGACTATCAAGGAAGTTACGCACTTCAGGAGGGGCCGGATTTTGACTCGATCAGAGGATTTGGCATAGGAGTTCATGGTACTGGTATAAACTAGACATTCAGAGCGATAAACCGGAAGAGCCGGTTCACCTTTGGGAGAAGTGTCTTTTATATAGAAGAAAGTTTTTTGCCATAACTTAGGATGACTAGAAGGGGAATGCCCGGATAGGCGATGCCCTTCCGCCTCTGAAAGGAGACACCACCACAGTGAATGAGCTCACCCCCGGCTACTTCTGGGTGTTTGTTGTAGTAAAAGTACTCAAGGAAGAGATCTAAGTTAGGCTCTACGTGGAGATAATCTTCGCAGAGAACTACGAAGTTACTAACGTTAAGGATAGACTTTGGTGGAAGATCCTGAAGGTGGAGACCATAATAGTTGAGGAGCCGACGGAAAAAAATGAGAAACAGGAGGGTGAAATCCACGGAGAATTTGGGCCTCGAAGACGATTACCTCACCCGGCCTAGGTTCATGTCGGGTCTCATTTCCTGGGGCTCTCCAAGCCAAGTTCTTCGAGAGTAAGCCGGCGTCCTCCATCTCAGTAAACCGGCCTTGAGTCATTTCTGACTTGCACCAGTTAACTTGCATCACAGACCGGCCAGGCTTGGCCGCGGCAGAACCGGAAGCGCTGCCGGTTTTCTGCTTCTTGTCGGTTCCTCCAAGTTTGGACGCCTGGCTCTTCTCCTTCACCATGATCGCGGCAAATGCCGGCGATGCTCCGGCTGTGGTGGCGCGAGGGGAAGAGTGAAGCTCTCGAGCTTTTGTTTGAAGGAGGAAGACGAAGTGGAGGCTCAGGGGGCAAATGAGCCATGGAGGCCGTAAAGGGGAGTATTTATAGGCGGGGGCCTAAACCCTAGGGTTAGGTGGTAATTTTGCACAGAGGACCCTCAGGATTACCCTTTTTACGAGAAAAACACGAACATATTGGATCTACAGGAGAAGATTTTTCTGAGAAAGATGCATTAATTGCGTGGAGAAAAATCCGGGTTAGATTGAGATATTTTCTGGCTCCGGAGATCTGGGAGATAAAGATGCAGGAGTTATGTTTTCAAGAAATAGAAAGATATGATCCTGAAGATAAAGAACTAAACACGGGAAATCCGGATCGGATATTTCTGAAGGTTATTTTATAAAGGCAAACATTGTAAGTTTTGGCTTAAGTGTCTACATTAACCTGGGGGCTAATGTTGGGAGAATAAGTGAGGGGGAGCCTCACCAACCGCTCATATAAACCAGAATCCACTTGATCCGGCTCAGAGTGGCTGGTTTATTTTATAGCAAGGAGAACCAGATTGTGATGATCACTCGGCCGAAAGAAGACCCGGGTTACCATGTGCGTAACCCGGAGAAGACAGAGGACCGGCTCACGGTTTCAGCTGAAAGGCGCAAGGGCCCAAGGCCTGGAGATCAGCCCAAGGCCGTACGGAGACGACCAGGTCACGGGGAGAACCGGATATAACTAGGACTCCAAAGACGGGTATAACCCAGATCCTTTGTAACCCGGGGGACTCGGTCACTATATAAGGCGAGGCCCTGGGACGTAGAAAGAAAAGCTCTAGGTCGATAGCAAGGTAACTCGAGACATCAAGAGCCAGAATCGCCCTTTGTAATCGAGACCTTGTTTTCCTGATAGTATGAAGGCAGGAGTAGGTTTACCATCTTCCGAGGGGCCTAACCTGGGTAAACCCGCGTCTCTCGTTTCCGCCTTAACCCTTTCGAAGTTTCGCTCAGTAGAAATGACCTCGCAATATAGTTCTTGCATGAGGACACTTGCCGTGACAACACCACGACAGCGCCCGAGTAAGACCATGCGAGGGACGACCCACCACAGTGGGGATACTTCCAGCGCCGGGATTGATCTCCACTTAGGCCAAAAGCCTAAGCTTGGGGGAGGTATACCGACATCACACTCATCTTTATATCATGTTTCCGTCGGTTCTTTGTATATCCATGTTTTCGTTTCTTTCGTTTGCTTTCGCTTCTTTTTGTTTTTCTTGTTTTGTTCTTTCTTTCCAAAACACAAAAAGACCAAAAATATTTATGTTGTTTCTCTTTATTTGACCCTTTAGTTTCTTTTTTTGGTTTGCTTTCTTTTCTCGTTTCGGTTTAATATTCAAAAATCCAAAAATATTTTGCTTTGTTTGCTTGTTTCCTTCCGTTCTTGTCTTAAATTCGAAAACCCAAAAATATTTGTTGTTCTTCTTTGGATTTGTAAAGTTTGTTGCAGAGTTCACCGAAATTCCGTGTCCTTGGAGCTTGGTTATAATTCTATATTGATAAGGACATCCCTAGTACATTGCCACTTAAACAAGATGAAGTAACACTTGGACCAATGACAAGATCAAGGACCAAGCTACTAGAGCAACATGTGAATTCACTCCTTAATGATTATGCTATTTATGATTATGAGAATTTTATACTACCTAAGTCTATGCATTTATGTATGATTAGGTTTATTTATAACACAAACATGATGGAGGAGATCAATCAAGAGGAGCTAGAAGATAATTATACAAGTGGTGAAAACAAAGGAGCCATGGTGAAAAACAATGCTAGAAGATGGTGAAAACAATAATGCCATGGTGAAAACAAGTGTCCAAGATGGTGAAAACAATTAATAACAATTGTTATTTCAATGAAAACAATTGTTATTCATCAAGACAACGGGTTAGGCGCCTCCACCAATTCAAATGCGCCATACAAAATCCTATCTCGAATAGCTATGGTTTGTATACCATATTTGGCCGAATCCCTTAATGGTGGATCGGTTTGTATCTCTCTTTGAGTCATAGTTGGACTCCTGGTCCTATTAGGAGGAGGGGACTTGGGCAAGGAGCCCCTTGTGGACGCACCCTCCACCTATATATGTCCACCACCTGCGTGTGGTTTAGGTAGAACAAGTTTAAACCAAAACCAACAAACCCTAGCCTCTAGATTGTATTGCTGCTAAGCATTCATCTTGAAGTTTACCCTTGCAAAGTTGCGTGATATCTTGTTATTCCATCTGGGAATAGGGGGATACAGGACCACTTGTGATCTTTGATTACTTGTGCAAGAGTGTGTAGTTGAGAATATCCAAAGAGCTTGATTGTTGTTGCATCTGGCAATAGGGGGTATGCTAAGTGAGAGGTCTCAGTGTAGCACTAGTTATCCAATTATCAGAAAAATACAAAAAGAGATAAGCTCATTGAGAAGATTGGGCCACCCCATTTCATCTTGGTATCATATTCTCAGGTTTACTCGGTGAGCAAAGTTATCTTTACTTTCAGTTATTTTATTCCTATCCACAAAAAGCCAAAAATATTAGGGTTAGAATTTGCCAGAGCCTAGATCAACACCAAATTGCATCTACCTAGTTGCTGCTTTTTGTTGATTTGTGTTTCTGTGTTTCTGTTTTTAGTTTTTCGTCTTTTAGGGTTAGGGTTCCTCTAGTTATTTCTGTTTTCATCTATACCGAAAATTCCCACAAAAATATAGTTCTTGCCGTGTGTGTTCTCTCGAGATTCAAGACCTACAGCTTGCCTTTGGTGAGTTGATTTTGTTCTTGGGTTGATCTTGGTGGTGCTCGAAAATTGTCTATTCCATATACTCTCGGGTGCCTAGCTATAGTCGGATTCCACTCGGTTGCTGCCGTGGTACAAAACTTGCCAAAATCGCTGCCGCGTCCACCTTCTAGTCGAACTCGTATTCGTTGCCGTTGGGCTCAAAGCGCGTCAAAATGCTGCCGCCGCTGCCGTGGTTCTAGTCGCACTCGGACTCCATCCGCACCATATACACGCCACACCCGCACCCACCCGCAACACACCAAACACCATACCCGCGCCCACCTGCACCAACACCCGCACCCACCCGCGCGCTCCTGTGAGGAGCTCTGCCGTGAGCAGTTTTTCGGCCCAAAACGATGTCGTACGGCACAATTTCGCCGTTTTCTCTGTCGTGGCCCTCTAGTGCTGCCGTGAGCTCATTTTCTCATAGTTTTTAGTAGTTTTTCTTTTGTTTTCTTCCTTGTTATCTCCAAGTTCTTGTTTTGATCCTTGATAAGCCTTAGCTAAAGCCATTCTACAGCCATATTTAGGTACCAAAACCCAAAGACTAGCTGTTTTATTGCTCTAACAGGCTGCTCATTTGATCAAATTTCTGTCCACTCTTTGTTTTCCATCTACTTTATTGCTCCTTGTTGATTCAAAGGCCATTGAAAAAAATCAAAAAAATAGAGAAAAAGGAAAAAGTATAAAAAAAATAGAAAGAAAAAAAAATCAAAAGAGGCCGTGCTACTTATCACTAGTGGAAGCTATTTCATATTGGATATTTTGTGGACAAATTGAGCAATTTTGTGCCTGTTTCATTGAGTATTTGCTAGTGTCTTTCTAGTGCTTGCACAATCTCTACCATATATTTGCTAAGCCACAATTGTCTCCAAGTGTGAGTGTGTTTCCTTAGTAATTTTTATGACATTAAGCAGTGCATTGGAGTTGTTATTTTGGTGTTGTTAGGATTCCCAACCAAGCCCCACCAAAAACCCTGTTTGCATTGTGATACTTGATAGCTCGGTTATTCTCTTCTCACACCAAAGCACATTAATCATTGCTCCTTGTTGGTAAGTTGATCCTTTTCACTCTTGGAACATTAAGTGAAGCCATCTTTGCTTGGTTTTTGAGTGAGTTGTGAGAGGCACCACAAACCCATTGATTATTTTGTTACTAACAAGTTAATCATGAGTTTTTCTAGTGATGTTGATGGGCAGGTAAAGAAGAATCCCGAGGACTATGAGGCATGGAAAGAGGATATCTACCAAACAATTAATGAGGAAGTTGATAAGAATGATGAGCAATTGAGAAAGGAGATGACTACTCTCGATTTAAAAATAGAAGCTTGTGCATCACAAGAATCTGTTGATGCTATACAAACATCTGTGAGGGCTTTACAACAAGAGATGGCTACTATGATGAAAATGATGAGAAATATGCAACAAGTACCACAAGCTGCTGCTATAGTTGATGATGGGAGAGGAAATCACAATGGAGGCCGTATTGGAGTGGCAAGGAGAGTGCCCTTGGAAAACAATAGAGAGGATGATGGCTTGGGAAAACCAAAATTCTCTATACCTACTCTTGCTTGTGATTCTGAAGATGCGGAAGAGTACTTGATGTGGGAGCTCAAAATTGAGAAATTATGGAGACTCCATGACTATCCAGAGGAGAGGAAAGTGAAACTTGCATCTTCTTCATTTGATGGCTATGCTCTTTTGTGGTGGGATGGAATTACAAAAGATAGAGAAGAAAATGAAGAAGTTGAGGTGAACACATGGAGAGAGATGAAACAATTGCTAAGGGAGAGATTTGTTCCCAAGAACTATATTAGAACTCTCTATGACAAATTACAACATTTGAAGCAAGGATCCAAGACAGTTGATGCCTATTACAAAGAGATGGAGTTAATCATACAAAGGGCTCGGATTAGAGAGGCACTTAAACAAACAATGCAAAGATTTTTGAGTGGATTGCAATTCAAAGTTAAAAGCCTTGTGAGGCATATTCCTTATGCCAATATGAGTGAATTACTACATAATTCAAGGGAGGTCGAAAAGAGATTGCAAGAGGAGCAATTGATGAGTACAAGGAGAAGTTTTCCTTCACAAAAATCCAATTTCTCATCACCTACACCTCCAAGTAC
Organism: Alopecurus myosuroides; assembly: GCA_028641055.1. Lineage (NCBI taxonomy): Eukaryota > Viridiplantae > Streptophyta > Magnoliopsida > Poales > Poaceae > Alopecurus > Alopecurus myosuroides. Next base: position 109,889,656 of record CM054063.1, on the reverse strand, counting down.
TTCAACCCGTGGGACTTCTAGTTCCAAACCCGAGCCAAGTTCAACAAGTTCCAAGAAAGCTACTACATCTAATTCGGGTTCTAGTGGTGCTACACCTCCTCCAAGAAATAGAGACATCACATGCCACACTTGTGGAGGAAAAGGTCACTTTAAGAGACATTGCCCAAACAAGAAAGTTATGATTCTCAATGCTAATGGTGAGTATGAGACTGGAGATGATGTTGATCCCAATGAGGAGGATGCATATGATGATGATGATGATGGTCCTATTGATGCCTTTGCTACCAATTATCCAACTATTGTTTGCACCAAACAATTGAGTATTTTCCTAGCAATGATGAGAGCCAAAGATGCAATTTGTTTCAAACCAAGGCAATTGTTGGTCCTAACATGGCTTGCAAGGTGATTATTGATGGAGGGAGTTGCAGAAATTTAGCAAGCAAGGATTTATGTGCAAAGCTAAGGTTGAGATATATTCCACACCCACATCTATATTATATTCAATGGCTCAATGACAAGGAGGAAATAAGAGTATGCCAAATTGTGAGAGTGGGGTTCCAAATTGGACCATACAAGGATACTATTGAGTGTGATGTGGTTCCCATGTCAGTTTGCCATCTATTACTTGGAAGACCATGGCAATTTGATAGAAAAGTGCTACACAATGGGAGAGCAAACACTTATCAATTGAATTGGAACAATAAGGATATCATATTGAGGCCTATGACACCCCAACAAATAGTGAATGAATCAAGACAAAAAGTGGAAGTAAATCTAGAGAAAGAAAGAGAGAGGGAAAATATGAGTGAAAACACTACTTCTATGGGTGAAAACAAACCTAGGCCGACTGGAAAAAGTAAGGGAGTGAGCCTATTGACAATGTTAGCCACCAAAGAAGACTTGAGAGAGTTTGGAGATGATCCTAGCCTAGTACCTATAGTGCTCATGCACAAGGGGGAAATTTTGGTTTCTAATGACATGACTCCTCTTTCTATTGGTGTTTCTAATGTTTTTGCAGGAATTTGATGATGTTTTTCCAGAAGAAGTACCCTCGGTATTACCACCATTGCGAGCTATGATCAAGAATAATTTGAAGGAGTGGGAGGATTGTTTGCCACATGTGGAGTTTGCTTACAATAGAGCTGTGCATTCAACTACTCAATTATGTCCTTTTGAGGTGGTTTATGGATTCAAGCCTACTACACCACTTGATCTATTACCACTTCCTATTCAAGAGAGAATTAACATGGAGGCATCAAAAAGATCTGATTTTGTGAAGAAGATACATGAGAAAACAACGGATGCCATAGAGAAGAAAGGGAAGGATATTGCTCAAATGAGAAATAAGAAAAGAAAATAGGTTATTTTTCAAGAAGGAGATTTGGTATGGGTACACTTTGGAAAGGATATGTTCCCTAAGCTAAGGAAATAAAAATTATTGCCAAGAGGTGCTGGTCCTTACAAAGTGATTGCAAAAATCAGTGATAATGCTTACAAGATAGATCTCCCAATTGATGAGTTTGGAGTGAGCAATTGTTTCAATGTTTCGCATTTAACACCATATCATGGAGAGAACCTTGATGTGGACATCAAGGCTTTTCAAGAGGGGGAGGATGATGAGGACATCCCTAGTACATTGCCACTTAAACAAGATGAAGTAAGACTTGGACCAATGACAAGATCAAGGACCAAGCTACTAGAGCAACAGGTGAATTCACTCCTTAATGATTATGATATTTATGATTATGAGAATTTTATACTACCTAAGTCTATGCATTTATGGATGATTATGTTTATTGATAACACAAACATGATGGAGGAGATCAATCAAGAGGAGCTAGAAGATAATTATACAAGTGGTGAAAACAAAGGAGCCATGCTGAAAACAATGCTAGAAGATGGTGAAAACAATAATGCCATGGTGAAAAAAAGTGTCCAACATGGTGAAAACAATTAAAAACAATTGGTATTTCAATGAAAACAATTGTTATTCATCAAGACAAGGGGATAGTCGCCTCCACCAAGTCAAATGCGCCATAGAAAATCCTATCTCGAATAGGTATGGTTTGTATACCATATTTGGCCGAATCCCTTAATGGTGGATCGGTTTGTATCTCTCTTTGAGTCATAGTTGGACTCCTAGTCCTAGTAGGAGTCCTAGTCCTAGTAGGAGGAGGGGAGTTGCGCAAGGAGCCCCTTGTGGCCACACCCTCCACCTATATATGTCCACCACCTGCGTGTGATTTAGGTAGAACAAGTTTAAACCAAAACCAACAAACCCTAGCCTCTAGATTGAATTGCTGCTAAGCATTGATCTTGAAGTTTACCCTTGCAAAGTTGTGTGATATCTTGTTATTCCATATGGGAATAGGGGGATACAAGACCACTTGTGATCTTTGATTACTTGTGCAAGAGTGTGTAGTTGAGAATATCCAAAGAGCTTGATTGTTGCTGCATCTGGCAACATGGGTTTTCTAAGTGAGAGGTCTCAGTGTAGCACTAGTTATCCAATTATCAGAAAAATACAAAAAGAGAGAGAAGCTCATTGAGAAGATTGGGCCACCCCATATCATATATTATTCAATCCCCAAGTGAAGAGCTATAATGACGATTTACGACGATTCCAGCTGTGGTGAGAGGCTGGTATGAACTCTATTTGTTTTATTTTTGTGCATATACTCATCCATGTCGACATGCTTAGTTTGTTCGTGTAAGGTGTATGTTATTTAATTGATGCTTAGTAGTCCGTGCTCTCACGTGTTTAGTTCCAACTTATTAATATAAGATAACATGTCGTATGAATGTTTGCTTGCATTGTTTTATTCATAGAAGGGTACGACATTGTGGTATCTCCTTCTGATTATTTCACTTGAATCGACTTGGCACATGCTCACGCATGCATATGACTGAAAACAAAAAGTCAATGAAGCACCGATGATTTATTTTGCCTCAGAGTATTTGTATCACTTTTATGCCCCTGTTAGTTTTGTTTTGTTGCAAGCATGATTATGACAGTTGTTGCTCTCTTGATTGTTGCTCCTCGTCTTTTGCTAGCCTTCACCTGTACTGAGTATGATCTCTACTTGTGCATCCAACTTCCAAAAGCCAAATTTTTCCAAATGTGTCCACCATATGTACTTACATATGTGGTATTTAACCGCCACTCGAAGTAAATTTCTCACGTGCTACCTTTAAAACCTTCAAAAAATTATTCCTGTTTTGCGCCCCTGTTTTATCTCATGAGGACGTAAATAGAGATTCTTTATCTCACTTGTTGATTGGATTCCACACGCTGGACTAGTGCCTTCGTCCGCTTATCCAAATGATAGAAGAGCCAACAGCAGGGTGCCCAACCCAAAATTAATACAACAAATTCTCTTCACTATTTTTAACCCTGATTTATCAGTCAAAGCATAACTGTGTAAACAAAAGAGAAAGAGGGATGACCTTCTACCCAGATGCATCCTTCTATGGGAGCCGCTCTTGTGAAGTCTAGTTGGGTTGTAACGTAATGTATTGTCTGTTTACCATTCGTTGACATAAGCATACACCTCTCTAAAAAATGTTTTCAGTACCTCTGTTTAATAAAATAAAAAGCTTTAGCACATGAGCTAATCTCTTCTTCCGTCTGCGAAGGGCCTTTCTTTTATTTTTATGTTGAGTCTTCACCTTCTCACTTTATGCACCTTCTTGAGAGCATGACTGTCATTCTTAGTGTAATGTGCTTGTCCCAAAACACGGTTGATTGTGGTATAACTTTGATGCTTGTATCTTTGATATCTTTAATTATATCTTCATTTGAACTTCAGAGGTGCCCTAACATTTATGTTTTGCTCCATTATTAAGGACAAGAGAGTACACTTTATCATACCCTATTATGACCATTGCAATCCTGCAGATTGATATACTTCATGTTGTTTATTATTAGTTTGTTGGCATCTCTTCATGGTTTGCATAACTGCTAGGTGACCTTTATCTTGCATACATCCTATTATGAATTGCCTCAGCACTTATCATCTAGTGAGTATATTTACATCATATGACATAAATGTGTTCGTAAAAGTTCTTTTATCGCACTCAGTTGTCACTGAATTTCTTGAGGACAAGCAATAAGCTAATCTTGGGGGGAGTTGATACGTCCAAAACGTATCACCTTTTCCGAACACTTTTCTTATTGTTTGCCTCTAAACTTGCGAGTTTTGGATACCAATAACACGGAATAACGCTGTTTTTAGCAGAATTACCTTGGTATCTCGTTTTTGTGCAGAAAAATCAACTTTCAGGAAATTGCCCGAAAAAGATCCCATTGAGCTTATATCACCAGAAGACCCCGGGAGCCACAAGGACACCTGGAGGGGGGGGCAAGGAGTGGCGGAGACCACCCTTGGGCGCGCCCCCTAGGCCACGCCGCATGGTGGTGTGGGGGCCACATCCACACCCTCGGGCTCCCCTTTCGACTACATATGCCCCGTAAACGTAAAACGCGAGGGGGTTCATCATATTCCATAGAAACACAACAGAGCGCCGCCGCCACCTCAAAACTCAATTCGGGGATCATAAGTTCCTGTTCTGGCGCCCTGCCAGGACGGGGATTCAAAGGAGATCATCGCCATCGACACTACCACCTCTTCTCCATCAACCATCCATGATTCCCCCGTCCATGTGTGAGTAAAACATCGCTGTAGGCTGAGAGGGATGGAATGGATTGGATGAGATTGATCATGTAATAATGCTAGATTTTTTGGGCATAGTGCCTAGTATCCCTTGTTAGTGTTTTCTACCGTTGTTGCAACTTGTTATGCTCAATTCTTGTCACTAGGGCCCGAGTGCCATGATCACAGATCTGAAAATGTTATTGTTTCATGAGTATAATTATGTTTCTTGATCATATCTGCAAGTTGTTTACACATGTCATTGTATGGAGCCCGATGCCCCAAAGTGACATAAATTGGGACAACCGAAGGGGATGGTTATGATGTGAGGATCACGTGTGTTCACGGAGTGTTAATACTTTGCTCCTATGCTTTATTAAAAGGATCACCTTAATTACCAGTAATTTACCTTGAGGCCCCGCTGCAAGGGCTGGTAGGACAAAAGATGTTATGCAAGTTTCTCATTGCGAGCACGCATGACTATATTGGAACACATGCCTATGGTTTTCTGTCACGACCCCGGACCCCAGAGATATACATACTGTTATGTGCTCCTAGACATGGACCCACAGGGGCTTCAGGATTACCAGCCTCGGCCTCAACAAAGAACAACAGGCATACCAAATTCATCGGCACGCATGCCGGATCACGGTACTACTACTCCTTGTGTCCATGCTAGTCATAACCAACTATGAATAACCAAGCGTCCATGATTCGAATGAAACTAAAGGAAACGGGACCAAAGCTATACAGAGCTGCTATGTGTCCAGAAAGTGCAACAACAATCGAGGGTTACTGGGGTTACCTAGCCCTAGGCCGAATCACATCGGAAGGTGGGATCGGACATGGATCATAGGCTCCACAACCCCTCGACTGCGACAACTATGCAGGCATAGCCAAAACTGTATAACGATGAGCTCGAAACTAACAAACGATCAAAGCAACACTCTAGACATGAAGCTTCATTAAGCAAGTAATAATAGAGTAAAGCTTACAAACAGAGGTCACACGACCCAACATTACATCAGACAACGGAAAGCAAATTGTGTTGCTAGACAACAAGAACCAAAAAGGCCTAAGAGGCCACAACATAAGGCAACGTCCCAGCCCAGAGATTCCAGGCTGCTACCTGGGAAACCCCAAACTATCCTTCGATGTCCACATTAAAACACCACCAAAGTGTGGAACTCCACTTGAACCAACTTGAAGCAAACATGAGTACTAGAGGTACTCAAAAAGACTTAGTTAACCTATTATATACCTGCTTTTTCATAAAGGATTTATGAAGGTTTTTTTGCGTAAAGCCAAATTTTTTTCGAATAGAGGGAGACAAAGAAGCTTTTCACAAATCTTTTTAAAAGAACACCCTTTCCTCGGGGATTGTCTTCAGAACCTTCGAAGCATCATCTCCAACACATGACGACCGAAACCACATTATGAAACTAATCATTCATTGACAACATCTTTTACGTCCGGTTCAAGTTATCTATGATCTCAGGATCCGTCACCAAGTCGTCCTTAACGGCGGACACGGCTTTTCGAAAACATTAAACCCTGCAGGGGTGTACAACTTTAACCACACGTGCCAACCGACTCTAAATGCCAAGCTACTGGCACAATTCCGACGATGTGCCGGCAGAGGGTGGTTGACCATGATCTTTCCCTTGCTTCGTCTATTCCATGAGTCGCTCCGAATAGAGATGGACCGCCAATAGGGAGTGGCCATCTCCTGCCGGGTCTCTATCGTTGTGCGCAATGCTCTTCGGTTATCTACCCACAAAGCGCCGATATACCACCACGTCCTAGTTTTGGAAACATTTTTAATATCCCCCGCAAATCCAAATGGAACGCCCGAACTAGGCAACTCATGGAACAAATTAGACAAGTGGAAACCGAGGGGAATCCAATCCCCGTGTGGTTGCACGATCAGTCTTGGCTTCAAAGGCGAGAACTCGCTCCTAGGGCCATGAACAACGTAAACTCACCACAACCCATGTGGCAACTCATCCAATCCTTTAATCATATTAAACACACGTCTCGAACCTTACCACGTCATCCTGTCATACTAGATTCATTTCGTAACTCTGATTCACCAACCGGATGGAGCAAAGATCAACATACATGTATGACTAAGCATGGCATATTTGAGGCTCTGACGATACACACAAACAAAACCTATGTCTGCTAGGAGCAGTGAAACATGATATCTGGGTTATGCAAATAAATAGGACAACTCTATTTGCTGACGAAGATACTTTGTAAGAGCATGCGTCGTACGAGAAGGAAAAACACTTCGAAAACATATATGGGCAGATAAGAGGTTATGCTTGCCTTGCTTCAAGAAAACCAGATAAAGGCTTCAGGGGTAAGTGCTTGACTTGGTTGTTTATACCAAGTATTCGTCAAGAGGGGTGTCGAACTTCACTCCGGATTCGCGTTCTACCGATAAGAGCAAACACCGGAAAGAAAGAGAACAACACTCAAACACATGCATCAATTTAATGCTCAATATGTATGAATGAACATTTTATTGCATTAAAGAGAATCCCTAAACATGTTTCATGGGTTGCTAGGGTTCATATGTTAACTAAGCATTTAACTGAATTTAGCCCCGAAGTGGACCTCGGAGGCCCATTCGGGCAATACTGAAAGTGTGACCAATTTAAAATGCTCAATTGAGGTTGGGAATACCATAACTAGATTGCATTTGTCTTTCTAAGCATTTTGACATATAACTTGTAATTTTCTAATTTTCTTGAACAAAAACTTATTTTCTTTATTTTAAATGATTCAAATAATGGTCAAAATTCAACTTTGTCAAAAATGTATGAAAATGACATAAACATGTAGATTACATTTTTCTGAACAATTTGGTATATTGAACACATTTTTCTGATGAACCAAATAAAAGTTATTACATTTACAATATTAATTCTTTTTCTGTAATTTTTAGACAGAGGTGGGGCCCACGTGTCAGCTGAATTTTGATTTAAAAGAAAAAATAGAAAAGGGCTTGTGACGTGGGCATGACGTCATGATGATGTCATCCCGAGGCCGATCTTCTCAGCTGCGATGAAATTCGACGAAAACGCGCGTGGTTTTGCAATCGAACTACTCCACGAGGCGGAGGGGACCAGGGGTTCTAGGGGTGGTCGCGGCCGACCAAATGGTCGCCGGAAATCACGCCGGCGAGCTTGGGTGCGGCGGCAGACAGAGGCCGCCGGTGAGGGAGAGAACCAGAGGGGGAGGGAGGGAGGGTCGCCCTCGGGTGCCTCAGCTCACCCTGAGCGCGATGCCGTGGTTGGGGCAGTGAGGAGGGGGTAGAGGGGTGCGGGGCGGCTCTCCTCGCCCTTATCCTCGCAGAGGGGGCAATCAGGAGGTGGCAGGGAGGCAACATCGTCGGCTTGCTCTCCTACTGGCGGGAGGAAGAAGATGACAAGAAGAAAAATTCTGAAAACCCCCCTTCCCTCCTGGAAATTACAAAAGAGTCGCTGCTCTTTTTAAAGAGCAGCTTAAGAACTGATTTGAGGACTTTTCTGCAATTAGTAAAAATTGGCAGAAATTATTTTTTGGTTCCTTATCACATTGGCAACCTCAACATATTTTTGTTTTGCAAAACTTGCACCATTTTAAACCATCATTCGAAATTGGCACTTTAAGTGATTTTTAATAAACTCCCTTATTAAATTTTAATGCGCTTGTTTTTAAAACAACCATGGGTTCAAAATGCATGCATGACATGACATGACCACAAGCACAAACACACAAACTCTTTTATTACAAAAGGGTGGATGTTACAAGTCTACCCCCCTTACAAGAATCTCGTCCCGAGATTCCTAGGTTTTAGAAAAGAAGGACGGGTACTCAGATCGTAAACGATCTTCTCGTTCCCAGATTGCTTCAGCTTCAGAATGATGAGACTACTGAACTTTAAGGCACTTGATGCTTCGGCATCGAATCTTTCGTTCAGCTGCCTTGAGGATACGGACATGACATTCTCGGTAGGTTAGATCGTCCTTAAGATCAATGGTTTCATGATCAACACCACAGTTGGAATCTTTGAAGCAATGATGGAGTTGTGAGACGTGGAATATAGCATGAACCCGTGGGAATGTTGAAGGTAGGTGGAGACGATAAGAAAAATTCCCACTTTTTGCAAGAAAAAGGGAAAGGACCAACATAGCGAGGCGGTACTTTTCCCTTCATGATATCACGATGAACTCCCTTCAAAGGTGTGACTTGAAGATAGGCTTGTCCGCCAACATCATAACGAATATCTTGTTGACGGTCACAACAACTCTTCTGGCGAGACTGGGCAGCTTTCAGATGGTCACGAATGATACGAACTGTTTCTCCAGTCTCATTGATCAGGTTCTTCGATCCAAAGAACTGTCTTTCCCCGGTTTCTGACCAATTTAACGGAATTGAACAACTTCGACTATAGAGAACTTCAAATGGAGCTTTGGCCAAGATAACTTGGAAGCAGTTGTTATAAACGAACCCAGCAGATGGAAGACACTTCTTCCAATCATTTCCGGAGGATACAACACAAGCTTGAAGCATGTCTTCAAGAGTTTGATTTAGACTCCCGAGGTGATCACTACGGGATGACTAATAGATTATGATGGAATGTAGACGACTTCCCATAGCTTGCTTGAAACTTGCCCAGCCCTTGGAAGTAAACAAATTTCCATGAACAAAAAGAATTTTCTTAGGAACACCATGAAGAGGTATTATCTGGGAGACATATAAATCTGCCAGTTGTTTAGCAATGATGCTCCTATGGATAGGAACGAAATAAGCAGCCTTTGACAGACGATCAATCACTACCCAGATAGGGGTGTGTCCCTGATCATTTCTTGGAAGACCAACAATGAAATCATCTCAACTTCATCCCACTTCCAAACAGGAATAGGTGTGGGGTAGAGAGTAGCAACTAGTCTTTGATGTTCAGCTTTAGAACGACCACAAACGTCACATTCAACCACAAATTGAGCAATATCTCGCTTCATCTTGGTCCACCAGAAACTTTGACGTAGATCACGGTACATTTTGGTGCTACCAGGATGAGCAGAGAGAAGTGACTCATGACCTTCACGGAGGATAAGTTGTTTCAGACTCCGTTTCTTCGGCACAACAATATGTTCACCAAAATAAACGGTACCTTGATCATCAACAGAGAAACATGTAGGAATTCCACGAGAAATCTTTCTCTTTACCAAGGTAATGCTTAGATACCGCTTTTGGGCATCTTTGATTTGATGTTCGAAGGTGGTTTCACTTCTGGATTAACCAGTTAACCAGAGGGAACAACCTCAAGGTTGAGCTTGGAGAACTCTTTGTGGAGAGAAGGTTGATCTTGCTGTATCATCAAGCTGTTACAGTAAGACTTCTGGATTGTCGTGTCAGCCACAACTTTACCTTTATTGGTTTGAGAATTGACATCCACATTGGGTTCTTTGACTACTTACATCCATCTCTTTTATCTGAGACTCATATCTGGTTGGGTAAAAAGATATTTGAAGCTCTGCTGGTGGAAGTAGAACTCACATTGATTTTCTAGCAGATGATGACGCCATTGTTTCAAGGCATACACAACAGCTGCTAACTCAAGAGCATGAGTTGGATATTTAATATCATGTAGTTTCAGTTGTCGAGAAGCATAAGAAACCACACGACCATCTTGCAATAGACCACAATCGATACCTTGACGAGAGGCATCATAGAAGTTGACGAAGTCCTTGCGCGTGTCCGGAAGGACAAGAATAGGAGCATTAGCCAGCTTGGGTTTCAACAACCGGAAACTCTCTTCTGCCATTCTTGACCATACAAACTGTTTATCTTTCTTAAGAAGATCAGTCATTGGCTTGTCAGTTTTGGAGAAACCTTCAATAGAGTGGTGATAACAACCGATAAGTTCGAGGAATTTTCGAACCTCTTTGATGGATTTAGGTGACTCCCAGTCCAATATGGCTTGAACTTTGTTAGGGAAAACTGCAACTCCGTCAGCAGATAGGACATAGCCTAGAAATAGGAGCTCATTTAACCAGAACTCACACCTGGAGGATTTGCATAGAGACGATGCTCACGAAGCTTTGTTAAAGCTAGCCGAAGATGTTCATCATGTTCTTCTTCGGACTTGGAGTAGATTATAACATCATAGAAATAAACCACAACGAACTTGTCAAGATACTCCATTAAAATGGATTTCATAAGCCCCATCAACATGGTTGGAGCGTTGGAGAGTTCGTGAAACATAACAGTGTACTCGTAAAGACCATAAAGAGTTTTGATAACCGTTTTAGGGACATTCCCGGACCTGGTCTGAAGTTGATGATAACCCAGACTTAAGTGTATCTTGGAGAAGGCAGTGGCACCAAACAGACGGTCAAACAAATCATTTGTCCAAGGAAGAGAACACTTGTGCTTTATTGCCACATCATTGAACGAACAATATTCACTAACCAGCTGGGGAACTGTGGTATCCTTCTTCATGAAGAAGAGTGTAGAATATCCGCAAGAAGATGTGTTGGCCTGGGGGAAGCCTTTACCTTCTGACTCCTCTATTTGCTTCTTCAACTCAACCAGCTCTTCTAGAGACATACGGTATGGTCTTTCAGAAGTAGGAGCCACTCCAGGAATTAGTTCAACAACAAACTCCACTGAATAATCATGATGCATACCAGGAAGCTCTTCCGGGAAGACATCCGGAAACTTACACACCACTGGTACCTCATGAATCTCGAGAGATGGTCAGACTTCGATTGCATTAAGCTGAGGACGTGGCTGTGGTTGAACTGTCCCACAAGGGAACAACAACCAACTTGTCTAAGCATATGGATGAATCAGGGTAACAGACTTGGCTGCACAGTCAATCGTAGCATGATGCGTTGACAACCATTCCATGCCCAGTATGACGTTGATGTCATCTGAGTCCATGATGAGAAGTGTAGAAAGAAACACCAAACCTCCTATCTCAATTGGGACACTAGGGCAACACTGATTAGTCCAGCAGAAGGACCCTGACGTGGAAATTATCAATGGAGGAACCATACTAGCAATAGGTATGCCATGCAACACCACAAAATCTCTTGATACACATGAGTGTGACGCTCCGGAATCAAACAGAATAGAGGCTGGAGCTAGGTTAACACGAAGCATTCCCAACACAACATTAGGTGCTTTCTAAGCTTCTTCAATCAGAACATGGTTCAAACGACCACGATTAACAACACGTGTAGGAATGAGCTGAGGTGCAGGAGATATCCTCTGAGGACATTTGTTGGAGTAATGGCCAAGTTCATCACATACATGACATGTCACCAACCGTTTCTTACCACCAACAACTCTGGATTGCCCACCAAGGTGACCTTGTTGAACAACTGATCGATATGGAATAGGACTATACGGAACGAACACACGACGCTTCTTGGAACCAGAAGAAGACGCATGTGACTCTCCAGAAATCTGCCTCAAAGAAATTTCCATTTCCTTTTTGCCACGCTCCAAGGTAAGAGTATGGTTATAAAGGTCCTGGAAGGTTGGAAACTGGAAAGACAAAAGCTCATAGCGAATTCCGGAATCCAGACCCTTGCAGAACAACTCTTGTTTACCCGCATCATCTGCAACATCTAGGGGTGCAAACGGGTGAATTCAAGCCCGTAGGTTTCAAGATCAATCTGTCCCTGAGTTAGATCCAGGAATTCTTTTCTTTTGCAGTCCATAACTGCCTTAGGAACATGGGCAACACGGAACTCTTTACAGAACTCCTCCCAAGTAACCTTATGTCCTGGCAATTGCAAGGCCAAGAAACCTTCCCACCATGAACCAGCTTCACCCTCTAGCTGGTAGGCGGCGAAGTTCACACGGTCACTTTTTGGAACATGGAGAGCGTTAAATTTGCGCTCGGCAGTACGAAGCCAATCATCAACATCAATGGGTTCCTTGAGATTGCTGAAAGATGGAAGTTTAGCATGAACTAAATCCCCAAATGTAACGCATTTGTCAGGGCGGCGTTCAGTGTTTTGCGCCACACGCTCAAGGAAATGCTCATTTCTCAGGAGGTTAGTCTCGATATCCTGAAGAACTTGCGTCATTAAGGAAGATGACGACTCTCCCTCAACATGACCACTTTCAAGGGAATCTTGAGTACTCCCGGACATCCTGAGTACAAAGAAATGGAACCATGAGAAGAACTCCCATGGAAAGAATGCAACAGAAAGATTCATGAGTTGATATGGACCAATTGAAGTCAAAAGAAATCAACGATTTAGACCGATGGAGGTAACTTGGAAACTCTGAGAATATTAGCAACCTGGCACGGAGTACTAGGAAAAACACCCAACGATTTTGCTCCTAACTTTGAAGTTAACAGGTGAGAGGTAAAATGTTTGAAATCAAATGAGATATGGTGACTCAGAGTTAGAGCAATACTAGATAAGGAGTAAAAAGAATCCTATGAAGGTTTTCACAACTCATTTTTCATTTCGAAATAGTTTTCACAAACTCTAGACTCAACACCGACCAATAGCAAGGGTTTTCCTACAGGCAGTCTTGTTCTGATACCACTTTTGTCATGACCCCGGACCCAAATATATACATACTATTATGTGCTCCTAGACATGGACCCACAAGGGTTTCAGGGTTACCAACCCCGGCCGCAACAAACAACAGCAGGCAGACCGGATTCACCGGCACGCAGGCCGGATCACGGTACTACTACTCCTTGTGTCCATGCTAGTCATAACCAACTATGCATAACCAAGCGTCCACGAGTCGAATGAAACTGAAGGAAACGGGACCAAAGCTATACAGAGCTGCTATGTGTCCAGAAAGTGCAACAACAATCGAGTGTTACTGGGGCTACCTAGCCCCAGGCCGAATCACATCGGCAAGCACAACCCCTCGACTGCGACAACTATGCAGGCATAGCCAAAACTGTATAACGATGAGCTCGAAACCAACAAACGATCAAAGTAACACTCTAGACATGAAGCTTTATTAAGCAAGTAATAACAGAGTAAAGCTTACAAACAGAGGTCACACGAACCAACATTACATCAGACAACGGAAAGCAAATTGCGTTGCTAGCCAACAAGAACCAAAAAGGCCTAAGAGGCCACAACATAAGGCGACGTCCCAGCCCAGAGATTCCAGGCTGCTACCTGGAAAACCCCAAACTATCCGTCGATGTCCACGTTGATACACCACCGAAGTGTGGAACTCCACCTGAACCAAGTTGAAGCAAACATGAGTACTCGAGGTACTCAACAAGACTTAGTTAACCTATTATATACCTGCTTTTTCATAAAGGATTTATGAAGTATGTTTTGCGTAAAGCCAACATTGATTCAAATAGAGGGAGACAGAGAAGCTTTTCACAAATCTTTTTAAAAGAACACCCTTTCCTCGTGTATTGTCTTCAGAACCTTCGAAGCATCATCTCCATCACATGACGACCGGAACCACCTTATGAAACTAATCATTCCTTGACAGCATCTTTTACGTACGGTTCAAGTTATCTATGATCTCAGGATCTGTCACCAAGTCGTCCTTAACCGCGGACACGGCTTTTCGAAAATATTAAACCCTGCAGGGGTGTACAAATTTACCCACACGTGCCAACCAACTCTTAATGCCAAGCTATTGGCACAATTCTGACGATGTGCCGGTAGAGGGTGGCTGACCACGATCTTTCCCTTGCTTCGTCTATTCCATGAGTCGCTCCGAGTAGGGATGGACCGCCAATAGGGAGTGGCCATCTCCTGTCGGGTCTCTATCATTGTGCGCAATGCTCGATGGTTATCTACCCACAAAGCACAGATACACCACCACGTCCTAGTTTTGGAAACGTTTGTAATATCCCCCGCAAATCCAAATGGAACGCCCAAACTAGGCAACTCATGGAACAAACTAGACAAGTTGAAACCGAGGGGAATCCAATCCCCGTGTGGTTGCACGATCAGTCTTGGCTTCAAAGGCGAGAACTCGCTCCTAGGGGCATGAACGAGGCAAAATCACCACGACCCATGTGGCAACTCATCCAAGCCTTTAATCATATTAAACACACATCTCGAACCTTACCACGTCATCCTGTCATACTAGATTCATTTCGTAGCTCTGATTCACCAACCGGATGGAGCATGGATCAACAGACATGTATGACTAAGCATGGCATATTTGAGGCTCTGGTGATACACACAAACAAAACCTATGTCTTCTAGGAGCAGCGAAACATCATATCTAGGTTATGCAAATAAATAGGACAACTCTATTTGATGACACAAGATACTTTGTAAGAGCATGCATCGTACGAGAAGAAAAAACACTTCAAAAATATATATGGGCAGAGGGGTGTCAAAAATATGTAAGGGCCCCACGTCAAGATGCTTGCCTTGCTTCAAGAAAACCAGATAAAGGATCCAGGGGTAGATTCTTGACTTGGTTGTTTAGACCAAGTATTCGTCAAGAGGGGTGTCGAACTTCACTCTGGATTCGCGTTCTACCGATAAGAGCAAACACCGGAAAGAAAGAGAACAACACTCAACACAGGCATCAATGCAATGCTCAATATGTATGCATGAACATTTGCTTGCATTAAAGAGAAACCCTAAACATGTTTCATGGGTTGCTAGGGTTCATATGTTAACTAAGCATTTTACTGAATTTAGCCCCGAAGTGGACCTCGGAGGCCGATTAGGGCAATACTGAAAGTGCGACCAAGTTAAAATGCTCAAATGAGATTGGGAACACCATGACTAGATTGCATTTTTCTTTCTAAGCATTTTGACGTGTAACTTGTAATTTTCTAATTTTCTTGAATACAAACTTATTTTCTTCATTTTAAATGATTCAAATAATGGTCAAAATTCAACTTTGTCACAAATGTGTGCAAATGACATAAACATGTAGATTACATTTTTCTGAACAATTTGGTATATTGAACACATTTTTCTGATGAACGAAATAAAAGTTATTACATTTACAATATTAATACTTTTTCTATTATTTTTAAACAGAGGTGGGGCCCACGTGTCAGCTGAATTTTGATTTAAAAGAAAAACAGAAAAGGGCCTGTGACGTGGGCATGACGTCACGATGACGTCATCTCGAGGCCGATCTTCTCAGTTGCGATGAAATTCAACGAAAACTGATGAGGACATCCCTAGTGCTTCTACACTTTCTCCATTGAGGATGTTGCTATCAAAGAGAAACATGATGAAGTGAGAATTGGACCAAAATGACAAGATCAAGAACTAAGTTATTACAACATCAGGTGAATTCTCTCTTATTAGAATATGATGTTTGTTTTCATGAGAAATTTATACTACCTAAATCCATGCATTTATGTATACTCATGTTTGTTGATAACACAAGCATGGATGGAGGTGCACTTCAAGAGGAGCTGGAAAACAAGATCACTATGGTGAAAACAAACATGGAAGATGGTGAAGATAACAATACAAATGTGGAAAAAAATTGCTAGTGTGTTATTCCACACTAATCTATGGTGAAAACAAGAGGAGGGCGCCCACAATGGATATCAATGCACCACATAGAGTCCTAGTGGTAATAGATATGGTTTGTATACCATTATGGCCGCACCCCTTAATTTTTTTGGTCGGTTTGTATCAATTTGGTTCGAGTCCAAAGTGGTTTCTATTCGAGTTAGGGCTGGTTGCTTCCGCAAGACCCCTTGTGGCCACACCATACCCCCTCATATAAATCCCTTGGTGCGAATTAGATAGGTTAGACTACGATAAAACATAAACCCTAGACTTCCAGATTGTATTGCTCCAAGCATTCATCATGAATCATATTACCCTGCAAATATGAGTGTATTCTGCTGTTCCATTGGGAATAACAAGAAACAGGACCACTTGCAGTCGGTGGCTACTTGTGCAAGAGTGTGGAGTCTCGAATATCCAAAGGGGTTGAGTGCTGTTGCAATTGGTAACAAGGTTTAGCCAAAGGAGAGATCAAGGTATCACATTGGTTATCATCAAGTTCAATGATAAGATTGGGCATCCCCTTATCATCTTGGTATCATACTACTGGGTTTACTCAGTGAGATCTAGCTATCCCTTTAGATTTGAGTGTTTTTCATACCTATACAGAAAAAGCCACAAAAATATTTGTGTAGATCATTGACATAGCTTTAGATGATCCCTAGTTTTCAATTTCTAGTTGCTATTTTGTGTTTGATCTTGCGTTTCTTTTCTATTTTTGAGTCATTAGGTTTCGGTTAGGGTTAGGGTTCTTAGTTTTTCTTCAATTCCGAGTCGAGTCCATATACAAAAATTCCAAAAAAATTACCTACCCGAGAGCTTTAGTGCTTCCAATCCGAGTGGTACTCAATTTTCTACCGCGACACGAAATCTCTGTTTTCCCTGCCATGGTTTGCTCTTATTTCCTTAGGGTTCAAGTTGATCCTATTACTACTCGGAATCGAGTCCCTGCCGCAACACAAAATTTCAGCAAAATGCTGCCGTGAGCTCTTCTAGTTCGAGTCGGTTTCGCTTTGCCGCAGTTCCCTTTTGCGCTAAATTCGCTGCCGCGCGTGTTTCCGCTCTGCCGAACGCACGCGCCCGACCACATACAGGCTCTTCCCTCTAGCGCGCGCTTCAGACGCTGCCGTACGGCAGGATTTCAGCGAGTTTCGCTCCCGCGACAGCCTGCCGCGCGCCCAAATCGGTGCGTTTCGCTGCCGCCGACAGAAAAACAACGCATTCTCTGCCGTGAGTCTCCTAGATAGTTTTAGTTTGTTTTATTTTGTTTTTCTTTTCCATTTTCTTTAGGAATCCAAGTCTGAACTTTGTGAACCTTAGACACATCCTTTCTACAGCAAATTTTTAGGTATCTTACCCATAAGACTAGCTACATTTTTGCTCTCAACAGGCTGCTCATATCATATATATCTTTTGTGTCACATTGTTAGCACTTGTTCTTTTTGCTCCGAGTTGATATTGGCCATTGAAAGAGTAAAAAAAATAGAAAAGAGAAAAAGTATAAAAAAAGAGAGAAAACAGAAATACAAAAGAGGCCGAGAGCATCATATTCTCAAGTGTTATTGGAGCTGTTTGTTATTGCTATATCTTGACACTATCAATTGAGCAATCTTGTGCCTGTTTATCTTGAGCTTGGCTAGAGTCTTTCTAGAGCATTGCAAAAATTCATCCACATATTTGCTTTCCCACATTTGTCTCCATTGGTGTGTGTTTCCTAGCTGCATCTTTTCGTATCATCACAAACCGCAAATAGGATTGTTACTTGGTGATTGTTAGGTATCCCTACCAAGCCCCACTATATAACCTGTTTTGCCACTGTGAAAGCTAAAATACCTGGGTATTCTATTTTCCACACCAAGTCACAATAGTTGCTATTACTTGTTGGTAAGTTATTCTATTCACGTCGGAACAGTAAGGATCACCTCTTTGCTGGTTTTGAGTGAGTTGAGAGAGGCACCACAACCTATAGCGATTTTTTTTTCACTAACCTATTAATCATGGCTTCTCCTAGTGATGTTTCTGCGTAGGCTAAGAGAGCAAATGGTGATGAGGCTATGAAGTGGACAGATTTGGAGGAGATGCAAGAAAAATTGAACACAAGCATTAGTACAAAAAATTCAGAATTACATTCTCTCATTGACAAGCATGGAGTTGATATGGATACTCATTTTCAGAATTTGGGTTTGCAAATTGATACTGTTTCTAATACATCTGCTGCCACACAAGAGCAAGTTACAACTATGCAAGCAACTCTCACAGATTTGACTACACAAATTGTTGCTTTGAAAACTTTGGTCACTCAAAGGCTCCCTGTCCAGGAGGATCATGGTAGTGCTTTTGGTGATGATAATAAGGAGGGAAATTTTATCCCTCAAGGCAGAGGTGGAGGGAGAGGCAATGCAGGTGGCCATGGCTTTGTGGCAAGAAGAGTTCAAGCACAAGATCAACTTCCAAACCGAGAGGATGATGGGCTTGGCAAACTAAAATTCGTGTTGCCATCATTCAATTTTGATACTGATGATGTAGAAGAATATCTCATGTGGGAACTGAAAATTGGAAAATTGTGGAGGATGCATGAGTATACTAAGGGGAGGAAAATAAAACTTGCTTCTTCAGGTTTTGATGGCTATGCTTTGCTATGGTGGGATAATATTACAAGAAGAAGAGCAACAGATAGAGAACCTGAAATTCTCACATGGAGGGAGATAAAGCAAGTTATGAGAGACAGATTTGTGCCCAGAAACTATCTGAGATCATTATATGACAAGCTGCAACACTTGAGACAAGGGTCAAATTCAGTGGATGCTTAATTTAGGGAGATGGAGCTGATCGTGCAAAGAGCCAGAGTGAGAGAAGATCTAGAACATACTATGCAAAGATTTCTTTCAGGCTTGCAATTTAAAATCAAGAGCATTCTTAGGCATGTGCAATATAATGATATGATGAGCTCTTACAGCAAGCAAGGGAGGCAAAAAAGCAATTGGCCGAGGAGGCTCGTATGGCTCCAAGGAGGACATTTACTCCTAGATCATCTTTTTCATCACCACCACCACAACCAACTCCTAGCCGTGGGGTTTCATCCACCAAACCCGAGAATTCCACCTCTAATTCTAAGAAGAAAGTACAACCAGCAGCAAGTGCAAGTGGTTCCACAACATCTACAACTAGAAATAGGGACAAGAGCTGCCATACATGTGGAGCAAAAGGTCACTTCAAGAGGGATTGCCCCAATAAGAAAGTTATGCTTCTTAATGCTGATGATGAGTATGAAATAGGTGATGATGCTGACCCTAATGAGGAGGATGATGATGGTCCTATTGATGCATATCCTTCTAGCTATCCTACTTTTGTTTGCACATAGAAAACATTGAGTGTTCTTCCTAGTCCATAAAGTCAGAGATGCAATTTATTCCAAACAAGACCAATTGTAGGTCCTCAGTTGGCTTGCAAAGTGATAATTGATGGAGGTAGTTGCAGAAATTTAGCAAGCAAGGAGTTGTGTGCAAAGCTTAAATTGAGATATATTCCACATCCTTATCATATACAATGGCTTAGTGATAAAGGAGAGATGAAGGTGACCCACATGGTGAGAGTTGAGTTTCAAATTGGCCTTACAAATACACCATTGAGTGAGATGTAGTGTCTATGTCAGTTTGTCACATGTTGCTTGGGAGACCTTGGCAGTTTAATAGGAGTGTGACACATGATGGGAGAGCAAATACCTATCAGCTGAAGTGGAATGGAAAGGACATAATTTTGAGGCCTATGCCACCACAGGAAATTGTAAATGATTCTAGAAAAAAAATTCCTGAGAGTGATAGTGAGAGACTTGAGAGTGAAAACAAGAGTGCTGTGAGTGAAAATAGCAAAACCAATCTGAGTGGTAAAAATAAAAGTGAGGGAGTGAGCCTATTATGCATGTTAGCCACTAAAGAGGACTTGAGAGAATTTCGAGAGGACCCTACTATGCTTCCTATAGTGCTTATGCACAAGGGAGAAATATTGGTTTCTAATGACATGACCCCTATTTCTCTTGGTGTTTCTCATGTTTTACAGGAGTTTGATGATGTTTTTCCAGAGGAGGTACCAGCAGGGCTGTCACCATTGCGTGCATTGAGCATCAAATTGATTTGATTCTTGGAGCTACATTGCCAAACCGAGCCCCTTACAGGACCAATCCCCAAGAGACCAAAGAGATACAGAAATAAGTGCAGGAGCTTCTTGATAAAGGGTATATTCAAATTAGCCTCTCTCCATGTGTTGTTCCTGTTATTTTAGTTCCTAACACTACAAGAAATATGTCAACTAGTGACCTTGTCGCAGTGACCTCGAAAAAATTGGTCACATACCTGGAGCCAAATGTTCAAGAGAGTCTAAACATGAACATGAGTTGGTCACAATGCAATTTGCCTCCTTAATATTGCCCAACTGAGACCAATTTAAATGGTCACCTTAGTAGTTTTGCTTATGTGTCAAATTTTCGGCAGTGTAAGGTGCATGTTTGAGACCAATTTAAATGGTCAACTCAACAACTCGCATACCTGTCACATCCAGGTGTCAATTTTCGCCTATGCCACGTCCACGTCACGTATCTCCGAGCTGACAGGCGGGACCCAGATGGAACTCACCTAACAGGCAGGACCCGCATGGAAATATGCCACGTCCACGTCACCTCCCTCCGAGCTGACAGGTGGGACCCAGATGGAACTCAACTAACAGGAGGGACCCGCATGGAAATATGCCACGTCCACGTCACCTCCTCCGAGCTGACAGGCGGGACCCACATGGAACTCCCCCACCATCACTTCGATAGATCGCGCCGAGAAAATAAATTGTAGGACGAGGGGCTCGAACCCTCGACCTCACGTACCACCACTTGGAGTCGCTTCCACCAGGACAGATCACAACTTGTGACAAATAGGACCCGGATATCCCTTTGTACCATAATATCTCGTCCTGGCCTAAAGCCCATAGTAGATCTGCCTCGCTGCTGGGCTAGGCCAGCTAGGCTAAGATGTTTTTTTTTGTTCTTTTCTTTTTATTCTTCAATAACTTTTAATTTTCAAGTCCAAATTCAATCAAATAAATTTTTAAGTTCAAATTAATCCCCAAAAATTGTAAATATGTCCCACACAACTATAGCATATTTGGCACAATTTTTATTCAAAATAAAATACAAAAATTCTATAAGCTTATGTATTGTCGATTTCGAAATACGGTCAAAACGGGGGACATGACCGTTCGCACATAGGGGTTGAATATTGATGAACTATTGGCATATCTCTGAAGAAATAGGTACTTTTGTACCTAAAAATGATTTTTTAGAAAAATCACGAGCAAAATACGAGGCACCTGTAGTTCAAATTTGGCCCGGTTTCAGCTGAATCGGCACAAACTTGTCTTTTTCAAAAGAGGTGGATGGAAAGATTTTTAGAGGAAGAAATTTGAGTTTTTGTAGATCAAATGCGGTCTAATATATTTGTAATTTTATGTTTTACACTTTTGCAACATATTTTTGGTAGATGCTTCACAAAAAAAACGTTTTCGACACTCCGAAAATGGAAAATGGTATTTCTATTCAACTAAAAATAAAAATTTCTTCGTAAACATTGTTAGTTGTTCCAATATGCATCTTTGTGTGGAATATAGGCACATTTCAAGAAACTATGCCATGAATTTGGCCATAACATCCGCCATTTGGCCCGAAAGCCATGAATCTTCGTAGATGATAGCTCATTTCTGTGAACACTTTTTCGAGATAACTTCCGTATTCCAAGTTTATTATTTTTGGTGGATACTAGATCACTTATTACGACACCACGCGAAGGTCTTGCTTTATTTCGAATATTTTTAAATTTTCTGGAATTTTCTAAGCCGGTTTCGGGAAACGGTCAAAACGGGGGGACATGACCGTTCACACCTAGGGGTTGAATCTTGATGAACTCTTGGTGTATCTATGTTGAAATAGGTACTTGGGTACCTAAAAATGATTTTTTCAAAAAATAAAGAGAAAACTACGAGGCACCTGTAGTTCAAATTTGGCCTGGTTTCATCTGAATCGGCAGGAATTTGTCTTTTTCAAAAGAGGTGGGTGAAAAGATTTCTAGAGGAAGTATTCTGAGTTTTTGTTGATACAATGTGGTCTAGTACCTTCATATTTTTTTCTGTACAAATTTGGAACATATTTTTGGTAGATGCTTCACAAAAAAACCCGTTTTCGACACTCCGGAAAAGAAAATGGTATTTTTATTCAACGAAAAATAAAAATTTCTTCGGCAACATTGTTAGTTTTTCCAATATGCATATTTGTGTGGAAAATAGGCACATTTCAAGAAACTATGCCATGGATGTGGCCATAACATCCGTCATTTGGCCCGAAAGCCATGAATCTTTGTAGATGATAGCTCATTTTTGTGAACACTTTTTCGAGATAACTTCCGTATTCCAAGTTTATTATTTTTGGTGGACACTAGATCAATTATTACGACACCACGCGAAGGTCTTGCTTCATTTCGAGTATTTTTGAATTTTCTGGAATTTTCTAAGCCGGTTTCGGGAAACGGTCAAAACGGGGGACATAACCGTTCACACCTAGGGGTTGAATCTTGATAAACTCTTGTTTTATCTATGTTTAAATAGGTACTTTGGTACCTAAAAATGATTTTTTCAAAAAATAAAGAGAAAACTACGAGGCACCTGTAGTTCAAATTTGGCCCGGTTTCACGTGAATCGGCAGGAATTTGTCTTTTTTCAAAAGAGGTGGGTGGAAAGATTTCTAGAGGAATTAATCTGAGTTTTTGTTGATACAATGTAGTCTAGTACCTTCATATTTTTTCTATACAATTTTGGAACATATTTTTGGTAGATGCTTCACAAAAAAAACCGTTTTCGACACTCCGGAAATGGAAAATGGTATTTTTTATTCAACGAAAAATAAAACTTTCTTCGGCAATATTGTTAGTTGTTCCAATATGAATCTCTTTATGGAATATAGGAACATTTAAAGAAACTATGCCATGGATGTGGCCATAACATCCGTCATTTGGCCCGAAAGCCATGAATCTTCGTAGATGATAGCTCATTTTTGTGAACACTTTTTCGAGATAACTTCCGTATTCCAAGTTTATTATTTTTGATGGATACTAGGTCACTTATTACGACACCACGCGAAGGTCTTGCTTCATTTCGAGTATTTTTGAATTTTCTGGAATTTTCTAAGCCGGTTTCGGGAAACGGTCAAAATGGGGGACATGACCGTTCACACATAGGGGTTGAATCTTGGTGAACTCTTAGTGTATCTATGTTGAAATAGGTACTTGGGTACCTAAAAATGATTTTTTTCAAAAAATAAAGAGAAAACTACGAGGCACCTATAGTTCAAATTTGGCCCGGTTTCATCTAAATCGGCAGGAATTTGTCTTTTTCAAAAGAGGTGGGTGGAAAGATTTCTAGAGGAATTAATCTGAGTTTTTGTTGATACAATGTGGTCTAGTACCTTCATATCTTTTCTGCACAATTTTGGAACATATTTTTGGTAGATGCTTCACAAAAAAAACCGTTTTCTACACTCCGGAAATGGAAAATGGTATTTTTATTCCACGAAAAATAAAACTTTCTTCGGCAACATTGTTAGTTGTTCCAATATGCATCTATGTGTGGAATATAGGAACATTTAAAGAAACTATGCCATGGATGTGGCCATAACATCCGTCATTTGGCCCGAAAGCCATGAATCTTCGTAGATGATAGCTCATTTTTGTGAACACTTTTTCGTGATAACTTCCGTATTCCAAGTTTATTAATTTTGATGGATACTAGGTCACTTATTACGACACCACGCGAAGGTCTTGCTTCATTTCGAGTATTTTTGAATTTTCTGGAATTTTCTAAGCCGGTTTAGGGAAACGGTCAAAACGGGGGGACATGACCGTTCACACATAGGGGTTGAATCTTGGTGAACTCTTGGTGTATCTATGTTGAAATTGGTACTTGGGTACCTAAAAATGATTTTTTTTTTAAATAAAGAGAAAACTACGAGGCACCTGTAGTTCAAATTTGGCCCGGTTTCAGCTGAATCGGCAGGAATTTGTCTTTTTCAAAAGAGGTGGGTGGAAAGATTTCTAGAGGAAGTAATCTGAGTTTTTGTTGATACAATGTGGTCCAGTACCTTCATATTTTTTCTGTACAATTTTGGAACATATTTTTGGTAGATGCTTCACAAAAAAACCCGTTTTCGACACTCCGAAAATGGAAAATGGTATTTTTATTTCACCCGCTTAATGTAGAAAATTGTGTGTTATTTTCAATTCAACATCATCATGACATTTTACATTTATCTCACATTGGAGAAATGTAAATTCCATTAGATCTTAAAGTTTCTTATATTTTGAAGTGTGTTTTTTTACTTCAAACTATTTAGGATAGTTGGATCTAAATTTTATTATCTAACAAAAAGAAAACAAGAAAAATAACATATTGGGCAGATAGGCGGCTTGGCCCAGCTAGCCTAGCTCTCACGCTGCAATCCCAAATCGAAACCCTAGGCCTGTTAGACAGCCACTCTGGCCCAGCTAGCCTAGCTCTCACCTCGAGCCGTCAGATGCTGATCCGACCGCCGTCCTTTCTTGCGAGCGCGTCAGATGCTGATTAAAGGAACACGCACGTCCAAGGAAACCCTAGCTCATTCCCCTTCCCAACTCCCATCCTCTCTCCCGACGGCGCCACCGAAAGCCCATTCCCCTTCCTCCCTGGCGACGACGGTGGAACCACTCGCTCCTGCCTTCGTCTCCTAGCCCGACCTACCCACCCACCCCATCGACTCCCTCTCGCAGTTCACATCAACGGAGCCGCCGCCGGCCAGCGACCACTCCAGATCCCCACCTCCCTCCTCTCGTCTCTCTCCTGTCAGATCCCAACCCGATGGCGAAACCCAAGCACCCAATCGCCCGGAGTTCCGCAACCAAGCCGCAATTACATATCTCAGGGATCTGTCTTTCTTTCTTAGTGGATGGAGTCCATGATGATTTCGTAACGAATCCGTTCTTGCTCGTTCTTTTCGCTTCCGCAGCCGAAGCAGATCCACGAGATCAAGGACTTCCTGCTGACGGCGCGCCGGAAGGACGCGCGGTCGGTGCGGATCAAGAGGACCAAGGACGCCGTCAAGTTCAAGGTGTGCTGCTCCAGGTACCTCTACACCCTCTGCGTCTTCGACACCGACAAGGCCAACACGCTCAAGCAGTCCCTCCCACCAGGTTCGTGTGCTCCCACCCTTCTCCCTTGATGCTTGGTTTCGTACTATATGTTCTTGTGCTAGTCTTGCAACAAGATAGAGAAAGATGCCTGTAGTCGTAGCTTGGTTTTTCTTTTGCACTGTCCTTAATTAGATTTTTTAGCTTGTGTTACTGTTTCATGCGAAATCCTGCCATGGATGTTGTCTTGCGTTTAGACATGGACATTCGGATGGCACGAGTACTGTAATTGCTTGCTATATTTGCAGTAGTAGACTAGTAGCTGTCCTGTAAATGCTGCCATGGATGTTGTCTTGCGTTTAGACATGGACATTCGGATGGCACGAGTACTATAATTGCTTGCTATATACTGCCATGGATGTTGTCTTGCGTTCAGTATATGCAGCCTTTTGTATCCCTGGTGAGATAGTGTAGAGTTTTTTCTCGAGAGAGGGTTGCAATTTTTTTTTTGACCTGTTTCAGTTTTGAGCACTTAATCTCTGCAAAACCTTGTGCACTTATGTTGGTTTTTGAAATTCACTTTCTCTAGAGTATCACAATATATAGATTGTATCTGATGTTACCATGGGTGAGAACACACACATTACTACTGAATCTTTTCTCTGCCCATGTCTAATAACCGTCAGGTACTATTAGTTGGCTTTTACATGTTGAGCTGTGTTGATAGATAGATAGTAGGTATGTTATGTAGCCCAATAATATTTTCTGTTCTTATGAACTGAAGGTCTTTTGTCTATGTAACACCTGTATGATTCATTCTCTATGTAATTCTGTCAAATTATTTCTTATATGCAGGACATGTCAAAGCAGAACAAGAAGACTGAAGCAACTTTGCTGCTGCTGCTGCTGTTTGTCCTCAGAACTTTGTTGCAGGACATGTCAAACATGTTCCAGGGATGAACTTCTATTTTTTCAACAGCTGCTGCTGTGTTGTAAGATCTATCTAGGATAGTTTTGTCGATTGATGTGGAGGATCTAGCATTTAGATGTAGTAATGATTGCTATGTAAGATATGGCTGTAACATGAAGCTTTGAGCTTTGATGTGTAGATTGTAATATGCTATTTTGATGATTATTTCCAGAATTTATTGGTTGTCATTTTGTTTACTGTGAACCTGCGATATGATCTATTTGATAATAAAATACCTAGGCCATAAAAGTAAATGGACTTAATTACACTAGGGCCGAAAAGGGAATCGGTTTCTAAAAAGGCCGGCGCCCAATGAAGAATTGTACTTCTAAAAGTTGCTGCCCAAAACCGAAACGGGCTGACTACTAAAGGCCACGACCCAGAAAAATAAAAGAATCCCTCTTTACGGGCTGACTACTAAAGGCCACGACCGAGAAAAATAAAAGAAGCCCTGTTTACCTTGGCCCATGTAGACATCTAAAATTGTGAGGATTTTGTTTTGAAATGAGCTGATTTATTGGGCTAGGCCCATATAGAAGGCTGGTCTGGATTGGGATGATTCTGATCCATGACCACCTCAATTGGTCACGTATTTGCCACGTAAGCCTTGCCACGTTGGATCTGACGTGGACTTGCCCAGATTGATAGCGACCAAAATAGTTGGTCATACTACCGGTGACCTCGCAAAGAAGGTCACATAGGTTCATTAGCGACGCCCGTAACCTGACCAACCGGTTTTGGTCACAGAAAGGTCACATTTGATCGTACGTGACCATTCAGTGACCAATATTGAGAGTCACATTATAGCATATTTCTTGTAGTGTAAGAAAGCTGGCACTTGGCGCATGTGTGTAGATTGTAGAGCAATTAACAACATCACTATTCGTTATCGTCATCCTATACCTCGTCGTGAGGAAATGTTAGATGAATTAAGTGGTGCTACTGTTTTCTCTAAAATTGATTTGCGTAGTGGTTATCATCAAATTAGGATGAGAGAGGGGGATGAATCGAAAACTGCTTTCAAAACAAAATTTGGTTTATATGAATGGTTAGTGATGCCTTTTGGTTTAACTAATGCACCTAGTACTTTCATGAGACTTATGAACCATGTTTTGAGAGATTTTATTGGTAGATTTGTGGTAGTTTATTTTTATGATATTCCCATATATAGCCACAATGAACATGAACATGTTGATCATATTAGACAAGTCTTGCATGTGTTAAGAGCAAATCAATTATATGGTAATCTGTCTAAGTGCACTTTTTGCAAAGATAAGGTCATTTTTCTGGGATATGTTGTTTCTAAACATGGTATTGAAGTGGATGAATTTAAATTGAAGCTATTAAAAATTGGCCTATTCCTATCAATGTTAGTCAAGTAAGAAGTTTTAATGGATTGGCTGGTTTCTATAGAAGATTTGTAAAATATTTTAGTACACTTGCTGCACCTTTGAATGAACTCACTAAAAAGGGTGTTGCATTTGTGTGGGGGGCTGCACAAGATATTGCTTTTAATGAGATAAAAACAAGTTGATTTATGCCCCATTGCTCATATTCCCAAATTTTAATAAGCAATTCGAAATTGAGTGTGATGCAAGTGGTATTGGTATTGGTGGAGTGCTTATGCAAGAAAACAAACCTGTAGATTATTTTTCTAAGAAATTGCATGGTGCTCAATTGAACTATTCTTATGATAAAAAGTTGTATGCACTTGTTAGAGTTCTTGAGGTTTGGAAACATTATTTGTGGCCAAAAAATTTATCATACTTTCTGATCATGAGGCTTTGAAATTTTTAAAGAGCCAATCTAGCCTTAATAAAAGACATGCTAAGTGGGTTGAATTCATTGAATCTTTCCCATACATAATCAAATATAAGAAAGGCCAAGATAATGTAGTTGCTGATGCTCTCTCTACGAAAAGTATGCTTTTAACTCAATTGGATGTGAAAATTCTTGGTTTGGAGAGTGTGAGAGAATTGTATGCTCAAGATAATGATTTTAAACATGCATATGCGAATTGTACTAATGTGAAAGCATGGGATAAATTTCATTTGCATGATGGATACTTTTTTAGAGCTAACAAATTATGTGTGCCCGAGTCGTCCTTGTGTTTGTTATTGCTGCAGGTATCACATAGTGCTGGATTGATGGGACACTTTGGGAGGGAGAAAACATTTATGATGTTGGCTGATCACTTCTATTGGCCACGAATGAGAAGAGATGTAGAGAGGTTTTTGAGAGGTTGCATCACTTGCAACAAGGCTAAGTCTAAACTAAAACCTCATGGTTTATATACTCCACTACCTTCACCTAATACACCTTGGGAAGACATTAGTATGGATTTTGTGTTAGGGTTGCATAGAACTAAAAGAGGACATGATTCTATATTTGTGGTAGTGGATAGATTCTCTAAAATGTCACATTTTACTGCATGCCACAAAAGCGACGATGCGTCGCATGTTGCTAATCTGTTTTTCAGGGACATAGTGAGATTACATGGAGTACCCAAGACTATTGTTTCTGATCGTGATGTGAAATTCATGAGCTACTTTTGGAAGAAACTATGGGGGAAGCTGGGGACAAAGTTGTTGTCTTCTACTACTTGTCACCCCCAAACTGATGGACAAACGGAGGTGGTGAATCACACATTATCTACATTGTTGCAAGCCATGATCACAAAGAACCCGCGGGAGTGGAAGGAGTGTTTGCCACATGTTGAGTTTGCCTACAACAGGGTTGTACATTCTACTACTCAGTTATGCCCGTTTGAGGTGGTGTATGGTTTTAAACCCACAACACCACTTGATTTGCTGCCACTTCCTATACAATAGAGAGTCAATATGGAGGCTTCCAAATGTGCTGATTTTGTGAAGAAGATCCATGAGAAGACCAAGAGAGCAATTAAGAAAGCAGGAAGACATGTAGCTGAGAGAGTTAACAAGAAGAGTAAGGAAGTACTATTTCGGCCAGGAGATTTAGTGTGGGTGCATTTTCGCAAGGATAGGTTTCCCACATTGCGCAAGTCCAAGTTAATGCCAAGAGGTGCTGGTCCATATAAAGTGCTTCAGAAGATTAATGATAATGCCTACATAATTGATCTTCCTCGTGATGAGTTTGGTGTGAGTAATTCTTTCAATGTTGTTGATCTATCACCATACCATGGAGAGGACCTTGATGCGTCGAGGTCGACGCCTTTTCAAGGGGGTGAGGATGATGAGGACATCCCTAGTGCTTCTACACTTTCTCCCATTGAGGATGTTGCTATTAAGGAGAAACATGATGAAGTGAGAATTGGACCAATGGCAAGATCAAGAACTAAGTTATTACAACAGTAGGTGGATTCTCTCTTATTAGAATATGATGTTTGTATTCATGAGAATTTTATACTACCTAAATCCATGCATTTATGTATACTCAGGTTTGTTGATAACACAAGCATGGATGGAGGTGCACTTCAAGAGGAGCTGGAAAACAAGATCACTGTGGTGAAAACAAACATGGAAGATGGTGAAAACAACAATACAAGTGTGGAAAATAATTGCTAGTTTGTTATTCCACACTAATAGATGGTGAAAACAAGAGGACGGCTCCCACAATGGATATCAATGCGCCACATAGAGTCCTAGTGGTAATAGATATGATTTGTATACCATTATGGCCGCACCCCTTAATGTTTGGGTCAGTTTGTATCAATTTGGTTCGAGTCCAAAGTCCAAGCGGAGTCCAAAGTGGTTTCTATTCGGGTTAGGGCTGGTTTCTTGCGCAAGACCCCTTGTGGCCGCACCATACCCCCTCATATAAACCCCTTGGTGCGAATTAGATAGGTTAGACTATGATAAAACATAAACCCTAGACTTCCAGATTGTATTGCTCCAAGCATTCATCTTGAATCATATTACCCTGCAAATCTGAGTGTATCTGCTGTTCCATTGGGAATAAGGAGAAATATGACCCCTTGTAGTCGGTGGCTACTTGTGCAAGAGTGTGGAGTCTCGAATATCCAAAGGGGTTGAGTGCTGTTGCAATTGGTAACAGG
Organism: Alopecurus myosuroides; assembly: GCA_028641055.1. Taxonomy (NCBI): domain Eukaryota; kingdom Viridiplantae; phylum Streptophyta; class Magnoliopsida; order Poales; family Poaceae; genus Alopecurus; species Alopecurus myosuroides. The sequence goes on along the minus strand of CM054063.1, from coordinate 109,859,303 downwards.
GTTTAGCCAAAGGAGAGATCGAGGTATCACATTGGTTATCATCAAGTTCACTGAGTAGATTGGGCATCCCCTTATAAAAAATGTGCGCGGTTTTGCAATCGGACTACTCCACGAGGTGGAGGGGACCAGGGGGGTTGTAGGGGTGGTCGTGGCCGACCGAATGGTCGCCGGAACTCACGCCGGCGAGTTGGGCGCAGCGGCGGACAGAGGCCGGTGGCGAGGGAGAGAACCAGATGGGGAGAGAGCGAGGGAGGGGCACCCTCGGGTGCCTCAGCTCACCCTGAGCGTGATGCCATGGTTGGGGCAGTGAGCCGGGGCAGCAATCGCCGGCGACGAGCGGAAGACGGCGGTGGCCGTGGCGGATGTCCGGCGAGAAATTGGGGATCTCCCGGGGCTCCCCACTGCTGCGCCTACTCGAGGAGTGTTGGGAATATGCCCTAGAGGCAATCATGTATGATGTAATTCCCACTATATTCATAAAGTTATTAAGTTGTCCTTGTTTTGAACATCTGATATATGTCATTGAATATGTGATTCGATTGTGGAACTATATATTCATGTTGTTCATACTAGATTGTCCTTGGTCATTTAGGTTGTGCTGGACACACACCCTAGACTAATGTGAGTGGTTGCTGATGACACGGTTCCACTTGTCATGGGCATGGTGATGCCATTCCAACGTTCACGGACTTGGCTAAAGAGTTTAGCAAGTCGGACTGACCCACATTGAGATGCAACGAGCAAGTCGTCATTTGCATGTCTCAATGAATGTAATCCTTAGACCTGAGGTTGTCGCACAATCCGAGTTGTGGATCACCGACTTAGGTTCTGTTAAACGCTGCTTTGTGACAAGGCAGCTATAAAGGCAGAGTTCGGGTCGAATGAGAAGCAAGCTGCGTGATGTGGATAATCAAGATGGGATTTTGCCCCTCCGAATGGACAGATATTCTCTGGGCCCTCTCGAGTGATATGATTCGGGAAGCATGGCCATGCACGACTCAGTTAAGTGTTAACTGTGTCTGTTGACTAAGAGTTAGTCAGATGAATCATATATCACGGATCGAGAAGAGAGTTGAGCTATTTAAGGGATGACGATAAATCGCCTATAGTTCGACAAGGTATATCGTGAGGCAAAAGGGACTAAGATGTAAATCACATTGGAAGGTATGTCGTCATGACTCAATGGGACTTGGGAGTCGGCACGTTCTGCTAGGAGCCGCTACCGATTGATCGATTGGGAGTTGGACTTCAATTGTATCCAAGTCACCATGAGCCTGCAGGGTCGCACACTTAAGAGCGGGAGCAAGTATTGGTCGGGTTGGACCCGAACCGGAATTGGACTGAGTTTGTGAGTCGGACTCACAGAGGGAATGGGTCACAAGTGTTGTGAAGCCCACTACCATTCGCTATATAAAGAGGGGCGCAGGTTGCCCAGCGGGCACGTTAGTCCACTCCCATCCGTTGGGAACCCTAGCCCCACTCAGTCCAGCCGTCGCACCGGACCTAGCAGTCCGCCGTCGGAGCTCCTCCTCGTACGTGTGGATACCGACAGAGGTGCTGTACGTTCAGCACTTCGACGTTCCCGGGATCGGATCGGCTGGATCGGATCGTGGACTGCACTGCCCCGACGCGCATCATCGATAATCCGCAACCGCGCGTCTAGTGGTAATCATCGTTGCCTTCTACCTCGGCTAGATCTTGGAAGTACCGCGTAGGAAAAAGTTTCTGTTTATGTCTACGCGATCCAACAGTGGTATCAGAGCGGTAGCTTCTGGTATTAGGCCCGAGATCCGTACATATGTGATATGTAGTTAGCATTAGATTGGATCTAAGTGTTGTTATGGTGGTCGTTCTATGAGATAGATCGGTTTTGTACAAGGTTGATTGGATCAATCGTACTCGGGGTTAATGGATGATCAGGTTTCCGTGATCATACTGCTAAGGTCGGGGAACAACTTACCCCTACCGGTCGGTTTCCGCCATCGGGGTATACCGTGACACATAAATCCAGTTGCGGTGATCGAAGATCAAAGAGTTTGGTCGAATCAGAATACGGATCAGATTCGGGTAAAATCGTTTTATCCGATGAAGAAATCCATGATCGGAATGCAGCCTTCGATCCCCGCCCGCTATCCAGCTAGCGGGACCGCCGGCTTCGCCCTATCGTAGTGCCTTAGATGTCGTTACGAGTTTCACAACGCCGGTAGATATCGCGTCTATGCATAACTTGTTTTTGCAGGAAGTTGTGAATGGTATGGCTTATGTGCATGTGATGTGTGTAATCCATACATAATCTGCGTATCATGTTTCTTGTCAGCCGGCTGGAGCCTAGGTGCTGTCATTTTATTCTATATCGGCCTGCGTGTCGGATTCTCTATGTAATCTTTGATTTACTAGCTAGTGTAGCTTGTTGGAGAACCCGGTGACATGCAAGTCAATGTACAAGTCGGCTACATGGAGTAAGATGACACGTGACAAGAGTTGGCACGAGTCGACTTACAAACTTCGTGGACATGGAGATCACCATGAAGAGAGCCATACCATTTCACATTATAATTGCTTTATTTGTGTTGTTGTTATGTCTCTATTTACCTCTATTTAGATAGTTGGTAGATTTTGATCCCTCAAAGAAGGTCTAGTCGGTCGCCCCGCCAGTGCTGCACCATCACAAGTCGGACATTCTTGGTAGTGGGCTCATAAAATTGAGGTGCTACCAATTCTTTCCGGTTAGGTGGGTTTGAGTCGGACTCTTACAAGCAGAAGCACTTGGTAATCTAGACGAGTCCATCACAACGGTTGTGGGGCTCGGGGCGAGGTAGGTTGGGAGCCGGGGCATGTGATGCCACCCAACTAACAGGAGTCGTATTGGATACGATTGGCAAGGTGTTGCCTACCTAGATCACTTGACGGTTAGCGGTGATGCTAAAGCTCACTAGTCGGCTTGCTTATTTAGGATCTTGAATCACTTAGCAACCATCGGAGGGGTGTTGGTTCTAGTGGGAGCATAAGTATTAAAGCGTTTAATATGCCTGCTCTTTTATGAATACATGTCTTAAGTGTTTTTGCATATTTTCTGTTGTAGATCAATGGCACCTAGCAACCTTCCTCAGTTGTCCACTTTTGCGTTGAGGTCAATTCTAGAGAAAGATAAGCTCAATTCTAGAGAATGTTGAGGCCTACGATATTATCGAAAGCCTCAAAAGTATGTTCCAGGCTCACGCAAAGACCGAGAGGTATCAAGTCTCACAAGCTTTGCTGGGCTGTAAGCTGAAAGATGGCGATCCACTGAGTCCGCATGTAATCAAGATGATTGGTTACATTCAGTCTCTGGATCGGCTGGGCGTCCCAATTAACGAAGAGTTCGCTACTGACATAATTCTGAACTCTCTTCCTAGTGCGTATGGTTCGTTCATCTCGAACTACCATATGCATGGTATGGATAAGAGTATCACTGAATTACATGGGATGCTCAAAACGGCAAAGGCTGATATCAAGAAAGGCGCCAGTCAAGTGTTGATGGTGCAGAATAAGGTTAAGTTCAAGAAGAGTTCTTGGACTAAGAAGAAGAAGGATAAGTCAGGAGGCAACGCCCATGGCCCTGTCCAGAGCGCTTCCTCAAAGACTAAGCCTTCTCCTACAGCCGGAGCCAATTTCTTCTATTGCAAGCAAGATGGCCACTGGAAGAGGAACTGCACCAAGTATTTGGCTGACAGAGCCAAGAGTGGAGGTATGACTTCCGACTCAGGTACACTTGTGTGCAATGTTATAGACATTTATCTTGCTGATGCGCCTAATAGTTCTTGGGTATATGATACCGGATCAGTTATTCACATATGCAACTCGTTGCAGGGACTGGTAAGAACTAGGAGCGTGGCAAGAGGAGAGGTTGATATTTGGGTCGGCAACAAGGCGAGAGTCGCTGCGTTGGAAGTCGGCACGATGCAACTTCATTTACCATCAGGATTTTTAATGGAGCTAAATAATTGTAATTATGTTCCAGTGCTTAGTCGAAACATTATTTCCGCCTCATGTTTGATGAGACAAGGTTATGATTCGAATATTAAGAATAATGGTTGTTCTTTATATTTGAAAGATATGTTTCATGGCTTTGCACCCGTTCAGAACGGGTTATTTATTTTGAATCTTGATAGTGAATCGGTCTATAACATAAATGTTAAAAGGTTGAAACCAAATGATCTGAATATGACTTACTTTTGGCATTGTCGGCTCGGTCATATAAGTTGGAAGCGCATGAAGAAGCTCCATGCTGATGGACTTATAACTTCGTTTGACTTAGAGTCATTCGATACATGCGAATCATGCCTACTAGGCAAAATGACCAAGACACCTTTTGCAAGGAGTTGTGAAAGGGCGTCCGACTTGTTGGAACTAATAGATAGTGATGTATGTGGTCCAATGAGCATGACAGCCAGAGGTGGTTATGAGTACTTCATTACCTTCACTGATGATTTGAGTAGGTATGGATATATCTATTTAATGAAACACAAGTCGGAAGCCTTTGAAAAGTTCAAGGAATTCCAGAGTGAGGTACAGAATCAGCTCGGCAAGAAAATAAAGTTTCTACGGTCGGACCGTGGAGGCGAGTACATGAGCCATGAGTTTGATGACCATCTAAAGAGTTGTGGAATAGTTCCTCAACTCACTCCGTCGGGTACACCGCAGAGAAACGGTGTATCGGAACGGAGAAATTAGACCTATTGGACATGGTACGATCAATGATGAGTCGGACAGATCTACCTTTATCATTTTGGGGTTATTGTCTAGAAACTGCAGCGTTCACACTAAACAGAGTACCATCAAAGTCGGTAGAGAAGACACCACATAAGATGTGGACTGGTAAAAAGCCAAGTTTGCCTTTTCTTAAGATTTGGGGTTGTGAAGCATTTGTCAAGCGAGTTCAGTCGGACAAGCTCACGCCCAAGTCGGATAAGTGTATTTTCGTGGGGTATCCGAGGGAAACCTTGGGGTACTACTTCTACAACCGGGAAGAGGGCAAAGTGTTTGTCGCTCGGAATGGTGTCTTCCTTGAGAAAGAGTTTCTCGGTCGGGAAGTCAGTGGGAGCATAGTGCAACTCGAAGAAATTCGAGAGGAACCGGCTAGGGGCGAGTCGGCGAACGCCTTGGAGGCTGAGCCGGTCGTGGTACCTACACCGGTAACAGCACCTGAACCACGGAGATCTGCCAGATTACAAAATGCTCGTGATGTTTAACTGTTAGACAGTAATGAGCCGGCAACTTATTCGGAAGCGATGGTGGGATCTGATTCCGAGTCATGGCTTGGAGCCATGAGATCCGAGTTAAAGTCCATGGATGAAAACCAAGTTTGGAATTTGGTTGATCTGCCTGACGGTGCAAGACCCGTCGAGTGCAAATGGGTCTTTAAGAAGAAAATTGATATGGATGCAAATATTTCCATCTATAAAGCACGAATTGTCGCGAAGGGGTTCCGACAGGTTCAAGGAGTTGACTACGACGAGAAATTCTCGCCTGTAGCGATGCTTAAATCAATTCGGATCATGTTAGCCATAGCAGCCTATTTCGACTATGAGATATGGCAGATGGATGTCAAGACGGCTTTCCTTAATGGAAATTTAACTGAGGACGTGTATATGATACAGCCCGAAGGTTTTGTCGATCCAGCTAACGCTGACAAGGTATGCAAACTTCAAAAATCCATTTATGGGTTGATGCAAGCATCTCGGAGTTGGAACATTCGCTTTGATGAGGTAGTCAAATCGTTTGGCTTCATCAAGAGCGATCATGATTCTTGTTTATACAAGAAGTTTAGTGGGAGCAAAGTAAACTTTCTAATCTTATATGTGGATGACATATTACTGATTGGAAATGATGTCATGATGTTGCAAGAAACCAAAGAGTCATTGGAAATGAGTTTCTCAATGAAGGATTTGGGTGAGGCGACTTACATATTAGGAATCAGGATCTATAGAGATAGATCAAGGCGGCTCATTGGATTGAGTCAGAGTACTTATCTCGACAAGGTTTTGAAGAAATTCAAAATGGAAGAGTCCAAGAAGGGATTCTTACCGATGTCCCATGGCATAAAACTTAGCAAGACTCAGTGTCCTTCGACAACTGATGAGCGAAGTCGGATGAGTGTGATCTCGTATGCTTCGGCAATCGGATCCATCATGTATGCCATGATTTGTACTAGGCCAGATGTTTCCTATGCTCTAAGTGTTACGAGTAGATACCAGGCTGACCCTGGCGAAGCCCACTGGGCAGCGGTTCAAAATATTCTTAAGTATTTGAGAAATACTAAGGAAATGTTCCTAGTTTATGGAGGTTATGAGGAATTCAGTGTAAAGGGTTACACGGATGCGAGTTATCTCACCGACTCAGATGATTCTCGTTCGCAATCTGGATACGTGTTCGTAATGAACGGAGGAGCAGTGAGCTGGAAGAGTTCCAAGCAAGATACGGTGTCTGCATCTACAACAGAGGCTGAGTATATTGCTGCCTCGGAGGCGGCAAAGGAAGTTGTTTGGATCAGGAACCTCCTGATAGATCTTGGTGTGGTTCAGGGCGCGTCCAATCCTTTGGACGTATATTGTGACAACAATGGTGCTATCGCACAAGCCAAGGAACCTAGGCAACACCAGAAGAACAAACATATACTCATGCGGTACCACCTCATTCGCCAGTTTGTCGAACAAGGTGATATCAAGTTATGCAAAGTACACACGGATGCAAACATTGCAGATCCGTTGACAAAGGCGCTACCACAACCTAAGCATGAGGCGCACATGAGAGGTATGAGCATTAGATGCCTAGGCATATGATGCCAAGATGATTGACTCTAGTGCAAGTGGGAGACTGTTGGGAATATGCCCTAGAGGCAATCATGTATGATGTAATTCCCACAGTATTCATAAAGTTATTAAGTTGTCCTTGTTTTGAACATCTGATATATGTCATTGAATATGTGATTCGATTGTGGAACTATATATTCATGTTGTTCATACTAGATTGTCCTTGGTCATTTAGGTTGTTCTGGACACACACCCTAGACTAATGTGAGTGTTGGCTGATGACACGGTTCCACTTGTCATGGGCATGGTGATGCCATTCCAACGTTCACGGACTTGGCTAAAGAGTTTAGCAAGTCGGACTGACCCACATTGAGATGCAACGAGCAAGACGTCATTTGCATGTCTCAATCAATGTAATCCTTAGACCTAAGGTTGTCGCACAATCCGAGTTGTGGATCACCGACTTAGGTTCTGTTAAACGCTGCTTTGTGACAAGGCAGCTATAAAGGAAGAGTTCGGGTCGAATGAGAAGCAAGCTGCGTGATGTGGATAATCAAGATGGGATTTTGCCCCTCCGAATGGAGAGATATTCTATGGGCCCTCTCGAGTGATATGATTCAGGAAGCATGGACATGCGCGACTCAGTTAAGTGTTAACTGTGTCTGTTGACTAAGAGTTAGTCAGATGAATCATATATCACGGATCGAGAAGAGAGTTGAGCTATTTAAGGGATGGCGATAAATCGCCTATAGTTCGACAAGGTATATCGTGAGGCAAAAGGGACTAAGATGTAAATCACATTGGATGGTATGTCGTCATGACTCAATGACTTGGGAGTCGGCACGTTCTGCTAGGAGCCGCTACCGATTGATCGATTGGGAGTTGGACTTCAATCGTGTCCAAGTCGCCATGAGCCTGCAGGGTCGCACACTTAAGAGCGGGAGCAAGTATTGGTCGGGTTGGACCCGAGCCGGAATTGGACTGAGTTTGTGAGTCGGACTCACAGAGGGAATGGGCCACAAGTGTCGTGAAGCCCACTACCATTCGCTATATAAAGAGGGGCGCAGGTTGCCCAGCGAGCACGTTAGTCCACTCCCATGCGTTGGGAACCCTAGCCCCACTCAGTCCAGCCGTCGCACCGGACCTAGCAGTCCACCGTCGGAGCTCCTCCTCGTACGTGTGGATACCGGCAGAGGTGCTGTACGTTCAGCACTTCGACGTTCGCGGGATCGGATCGGCTGGATCGGATCGTGGACTGCACTGCCCCGACGCGCTTCATCGATAATCCGCAACCGCGCGTCTAGTGGTAATCATTGTGGCCTTCTACCTCGGCTAGATCTTGGAAGTACCGCGTAGGAAAAAGTTTCTGTTTATCTCTACACGATCCAGCAAGGAGGTCGACAGAGACACGACGGAGGCGGTGGGATCCTCGAAGGGGCGTGGGGCGGCCCTATTACCGGCGTCGAGCGGCGGATGGCGTCGGTAGGGTTAGGGTTTGGGTTTCCCGCGTGTGAGAGGCAGAGAGAGAGGAGGTCGGGGTGAGGAGGGGGTAGAGGGGTGCGGGGCGGCTCTCCTCGCCCTTATCCTCGCAGAGGGGGCAAGCAGGAGGTGGCGGGGAGGTAGTGTTGTAGGCTTGCTCTCCTACTGGGGGGAGGAAGAAGATGATAAGAAGCAAAATTCCGAAAAACCCCTGCCCTCCTGGAAATTACAAAAGAGTCCTTGCTCTTTTTAAACAGCAGCTTAAGAACTGATTTGAGGACTTTTCTGGAATTAGTAAAAATTGGCAGAAATTATTTTTGGGTTCCTTATCACATTGGCAACCTCAACATATTTTTGTTTTGCAAAACTTGCACCATTTTAAACCATCATTTTAAATTGGCCCTTTAAGTGATTTTTAATAAACTCCCTTATTAAATTTTAATGCACCTGTTTTAAAAACAACCATGGGTTCAAAATGCATGCATGACATGACATGACCACAGGCACAAACACAAAAACTCTTTTATTACAAAGAGGTGGATGGTACATTTTCCTAGAATTTGGATGCTTTATTATTATTATTATTATTATTATCTGCAGTGCCCATGTTTAGATTATTACATGACCTATCTTATCCATGCAACGCCCGTTCATCCATTTTCTTTGCCTACGGTACTTTTCATCCTGCTGTTACCCGCAATTGCTACTGTTGTTACTATTTTATTCCTGCTCATATTTAACTACTGCTGCTATAAAACTGTTACCACTGATAAATTGTTGCGAGCAAGTCTACTTTCAGGTGCAGCTTAATTGACAACTCGGTTGTTAAGGCTTATAAATATTCTTTGTCTCCCCTTGTGTCGAATCAATAAATTTGGGTTTTGCTCCCCTCGAAGACTGTTGCGATCCCCTATACTTGTGGGTCATCATGCCCCAACTTTCTGGATTAAAATCTGTACTACATTCTGTCTGCGTGTGTGTGTACTTCTAAGGGGATGGCTGAATATGAATGCCGCGTGTGCTGTCAGCCTACCGGCACCATATGTGGAAGAATCGATCACCGTACACCAATGTCCTTCACTGTCAAGATTAACAAACCCCACAGTTACCACGAAACTGTAAGCACTTACTATAAAATCCTATTGAATATGACATATATATATATATACTTGTGTTCTTAATTATATGCTCTTCTGTTATATAAAATGCAAATGTACCATGCTGTTTCAGTGATCGTATACAGACCATGCTCGCTGGTCTTCATCAGCGATGGATGCGTGCGATGTGTGATCGCAGATTTGAGTACTACTTCTACATGGAAAAAGGGTTAGGTTATACTATTATATGTTGACCGCACAAGGAAGGATTGTTCGAAGCTTATCTCATCAAACAGGATGATTATATCACATTCACATATGATGAAGAGGAGGGTTGGTTTGATCTGCAAGCGACAAAAGCAAACAATGTCCCCGGACCATTTGTTCAACCGCCTGGTATGCTACCCGTTCTGTGTTACTTTTTGTCCTGCACATTGAGTAGTTTATATTTTTTTCAAAGTTTTGATTTGTCTCTCTGGTCAGAGTCTTGGGACGTTCCATATCGTGCGAGTATACCTTCGAAAAAACCCTGTTGGACAACCCATATGACAGCATTGCTTCAGAAATGAATGCGATAAATTTTAATATATACAAGGAGGCGTTTAGGCCATTGGATGTTGACGAGTTCTTTGAGATCCCTCAGTTCTTCGAGCACCGGGTATAAGATGCTCAAGATTTGCGGAAACTGATAATCATTTTATTCACGAATTTTCAACATGGTATCATTTAATGTTTACTCATGTTGATGAGGACATCCCTAGTGCTTCTACACTTTCTCCCATTGAAGATGTTTTTTTTTTTTTTGCTATTAAAGAGAAACATGATTGTAACATCCCACCTTTTGATAATAAAGAGTTGATATGTGCATTCATGAGCATAGCATGCACCCTGTCTCCGCCTAAAAGAAAAAAAATTAATTAATTAAGAAGGAAATGTTAAAAAAAATCATATGTCTAATTTAAATGTTTGTTAAAAGTTCTAAACAATTTCAACTGAAAATGCTGGAGTCTTTCTAGTAAATTAAATCCCATAGTGGTTCAAACAGTTTTGGATCTCCAAATAATTCCAAAACAGCACATCAGCTTTGAAAGGAGAGAAAAAAAAGAATAATATTTAAACCAGTTCTTACCCATAATGGCCTAAGGCCGGTCCAACTAGGCCAGACCAGCCTATACAAACCAGAAGAATCCTCTGCTTCCTTGTCCTCAGACCATGTCTAACAGACCCCCTAAATGGCCCAAACCCGTATAATAACCGCTGATATACGGGTTTGGGCTCTACCCGGCCATCTAGCAGACCCCGTAAATGGACCACCCCGGACGATTTTTTACAAGTTTGGGTAGGGGGCGGCCCGTCGACCCCTACATGTGCGGGTCGGGAGGAGATGTACAGGGCCAACCCCTCACCTTTTCCCCAACTGCGCGCGAACCTCCCAACCGCCGCCGCCGCCGACGGAACTCCGCCTCCTCGCCCTCCCCGGCCACCGCGTCGCCGGATCTCGCCGCCATGGACTCCTCACAAGCCCCTCCGACCACCGACGACGCGCCACCTATGTCTGAGGTGGTGAATACTGCCACCGTCGACGTCGTGGGTGGTCAGACGACCTCCGCCGATGTCGCGGCCATCATCTCCGCCACCATGCCGATGAAGAGGAAGAGGATCCCGAAGCTCTTCTTCGACACACCGCCGGGGCCTGCGGTGGCGACGGAGGCGGCGACCACTACTGCTCCCGCCAAAGGGGGCCGGGTGAAGTCATTCGCGACGAGGGGGCGGCCGCCAAAGGTGAAGAAGGCCGCGACGCCTGCAGCGGACATTCCGCCCACGCAGGTGCTCGGCGAGGTTCCGTCGCCGGCCGTTCCGCCTGCTCCCACGCAGGTGCCCACGCCGCCGCCGGCTGGTGCCCGCGAGGTGCTCGACGAAGTGCCCGCGCCGGCAGTTGCGACATCCTACATGGACATGATCAATGATTCTGCGGTGGATTTGGATGCGGGCATTGGTGCGTTCGACGACGAGTACGCTGACTATGCCGAGGATGAAGAGGCCGACGAAGAGGTGGACGACGACGTGGTTGAGGTGGACGCGGCAACTGCGCGGCGGAGCAGACCGGGGAAGCAGCCCAACTACACCGAGATTGAAGATGTCACATTGGTCCGTGCGTGGGGCAAAGTGTCCATGGATGCGGCCACCGGCACCGATCAAACCGGCAAGCGCTATTGGCAACGCATTGAGGATCTTTACCACAAGCTCAAGCCTCGCACGAAGAGTTTGGCGGATCGATCCTACCGCTCCCTTGAAGGCCGGTGGAACACGATCAAGCCAGCTTGTTCTCGTTGGAGCGCTGCCATGGACCAAGTGGCGGATAATCCACCAAGTGGATGTGTGGCATCGGACTACGTAAGTTTTGTAACAGATTTCTTGTGCAAACTATGTGTTCTTGTGTAAACATCACACTACATTGTTGTTGTGCAGCCCAAGTATGCTCAATTGCGGTACAAAGACATGGCCGCCTCCAAGAACAAGGAATTTCAGTTTGAGCATTGCTTCAACTTGCTCCAACACCTTCCCAAGTGGAAGTTGAGAGACGAAGAACCAAAGTGCAAGAAGGAGGCAATGCTCAACATGGATGATGAAGAGGAAGACATGAGTGGTCGCAACGTAGGCAAGCCCGAGGGCACCAAGAAGGCGAAGGAGAGGCAGAGGCTAGAAGCCGAGGCAGCTAGCTTGAAGGACAAGATGGATCAGCACATTAGGGCAAAGGAGGAAATAGCATTCAAGACATTGGAGACCAAGGTCCTCATCACCGAGAAGAAAAAGGAGGTCAAGCTTGCCAAGGTGGCTGCAAAAAGAGAGGAGGCTATGCGCAAGGCCGAGTTGGATGCCCAGATGTTGGCTCTCAAACAAACCAAAACCATGAAGGAGCTCTTGGCCGAGGAGAAGGAGATCATGATGATGAACACCAAGGACATGGACGACGATCAGCTGCTGTGGTGGAAAGAGAGCAAGGCCGAGATCATGGCGAGGAAGTTGCAGTCGCGTCAAGCTCGCGAGGCAACCAACCTTGGTGCTTCAACTTCGGTGAGTGGTGGTGCCGACGGTGGGCTCCGAGATTGATGTGGATCGCGTTGGTGGTGGCAGTACTTTTGGGAACCTCTATGCCTAGAACATGAACTATGAACTTGTTGATCTATTTGTGATGTAAAACTATGGATTATGCATCGCATATCTTGAATCTGCCATGTTTGATATGCTTGTGTAGTTGTGCAAAACTCTGCAAAACCCTGTTTTTGGGGGGCCGAAAACTAGTGCGAGCTAGCAGACCCCGTACCCCCACCCCGTAAAACAGAATATTCTGTTTTACGGGGTGGGGGTACGGGGTCTGCTAGCTCGCACTAGTTTTCGGCCGGCGAAAAGTGCATACAGGGCCCTCTACACGCGTTTTAGGGGGCGAAAACATAAGGGGTCTGTTAGACATGCTCTCAGTGAGTGGCTCGCTATCGAGAGCAGAAAAGCTACGCCAAACCCACGTATTCGTCGCCGTTTTCTTTGACCTTCAGCCAAGCTCATCCACACCAAAGTGGCCGCCTTGTCAATTCTAGTTTGAGCAAGCAGCTGGACACCCTCACGCATCCTTCTCCCCTTCACACGGCACCCGACCAAAACAACAGCCTCTCAAGGATACAGCTTCAGAGCCATGGTGACCACCCAGGATGTTTCTTTTGTGAGCTGTACCGATTCCTAGAAGAGAAAAGAGTATTTAAGATGGGAAATGAGAACTTTCAGTTTCGCTAATTCTTGGTAGAGCCGGCTTTTAGACAACAATTGTGTAGTATCTATTCTTCTCAGATTTCAGCTACTTAGTTAGCTTGTTCTCTGAAGATGTTTTTCACAGGAATACTTAACTGGACCAAATAAGCAACCAATCTCGTAACTTTCAGCAGGAGAGAGTGAGAGATACAGCAGAAAATTCAGTTCTATTTGAGAGAGAGAGAGAGAGAGAGAGAGAGAGAGAGAGAGAGAGAGAGAGAGAGAGAGAGAGAGAGAGAGAGAGAGAGAGAGAGAGAGAGCATGGGGAACATCAGTTATTGGTAGTTTGATAACCTGAATAGTGTGCCACGTTGAATTCATGTACGTTCACATCGTTGGAGCTGAGCCACACAAAATCTCTTGGATCTGCTACTGCTACTAGAGAACTAATATAACTACTTTGTGAATGCATGTTTTTAATAGTCAAACTAAACTATTTAAATTCGAATTAAACCATCAGGAGAAAGATAATGGTGCTAAAAATGCAAAATGTACGTCTACACCCATGTTCAAGTTATAGGAAAATAGCTAATGTCGAGACTTCAGCTTACCCTGTTCAATTCAGTTGCTGTGTCGATATTTTTTCCGTGTAGTGGCTACACTACTTAAGGTCTAATTAAGTGCAACCTAGAATTGTTTTAGTGAGACAAATTTAGAGAGTGAGAAGACTAATTTCGTTTTGTGTTGTTTCCTGTCTTGCAGAAAATAAAATGAATTTGCGAAAATCATAAGTAATTCATATAAAATGAGAAAATACGAATAATATATCAAACTGCTCAGAAAAAGGAATGCAAACCATTCATGATGTTTTCAAAATCATTTGAGAAATTTAATTTTGACACACTTTTGAAAATAACCAAAATGCATTTTCGAGATCCATTTCGGGGCTAATTTCAATAAAAATGCATAATTGGCATGCGAACCCTATTAAACCGTCGAACATGTTTAGCGCTTCATCGAAGTGATTTAACTTGCTCATTCATACATATTGCACATTGTATTATGCCATGTGTTGATTGTTGTTCCCTTTTCGATATTTACTTCTTATCGGCAGAACGCGACTCCGAAGAGAAGATTGAAAACGGCCTCGACAAATACTTGATCTTAACCGACAAGTCAAGCACTTATTCCAGAAGGCGCTATCTGGTTTTCTTATAACCAAGGCAAGCATAACCTCTTATCTGCTCATATATGGTTTTCGAAGTGTTTTGGAATCTCGTATATTGCATGCGGTTCAAAGTATTTATGGTATTAGATAGAGTTCTCCTATACTTGCTGCATCACCTAAATATCATGATCCACTGCTCCTAGCAGCTATAGGTTTGTTTGTGCGTGCCTCGTTAAATCCTGTGAGTTTTGCTTAGCCATGCCTAGTTGTGATCTGATCCATCGGGTTGATGAATCTGGTCAATGCGTGAATCTATTAGGTCAGGTTGTTGTGATTTGAATTGCCTTTGATAACTTGACTAAATAACGGTATGGATGTGAGGCCACAATGGGCTGTGGCGTTTTGTCCTGTTCATGCCCCTAGGAGCGAGTTCTCGCCTTCAAAGCCAAGACTGAGCGTGCAACCACACGCGAGGCCTAACAGACCGCGCTCGACTAACTAATTTGTTTGGCCACGTCCACGAGTCACGTAGTTTGAGCTTTCCATCTGCGTGTGAGTCAGAAAACGATTTGGAGAAAACTTAGGGCATGACCAGGACAAGTGATGGACGTACACGGATCTTGATCCCGACTCACAGAACATGTGCCGTCAGGAGGTGGCCAACTCCATGTTGAAGGGGTGCCCTGTTTGGGTTGACTCATGGATAGGGTCGAGCAAGGTAAAGGTCGTGGCCAGCTACCCTCTGCCGCGCTCCATGGACGAGCGTACATGTGGCGTTAAGAGTCGGATGGTATGTGTGGGTAAAGTGTACCCCATGCAGCGATAAATCTCCTCGAGAAGTCGTGTCCACGGTTATGGACGACTTGGCAATGGATTATGTGCTCATAGATAACTTCAACGGAATGACTAAAACATGTTGACAATGATTGGAGGGTGCCTCCTCGGAGATGCCGAGAGGGGTGATCCTCGTAGCATGTGAGATGTTGGGAAATGATGTTGGTGGATGAAAAGATGATGGTATCAACAGTTGAGTAGCTTTCTCATATGTTTTCAAAATACTCCTTGAGAAGTGCTATTCTTCCTCGATTTGGAAAATAAAGATTGCTTTACGCAAATTAACCTTCATAAAACCCTTTATGAAAATAGCAGATATATAATAGATTAACTAAGTCTTGTTGAGTACCTCCCGTACTCAGGTTTGCTTAATTTTGGTTCACGTGAAGTTCGTCACTCCGGTGGTGGTTCAACATGGACATCGACGAGTAGTTTGGGGTTCCCAGGTAGCAGCCTGGTATCTATGGGCTGGGACGTCGCCTTATGTTGCGGCCTCTTAGGCCTTTTGGTTCTTGTTGATTATCAACATAATTTTCCTTCCGTTGTATGATGTAATGTTGGGTCCTGTGACCTCTGCTTGTAAGCTATACTCTAGTAACACCTGTTTAATACAACTTCCATGTCTAGAGTACTGCTTTGATCGGTTGTTGGTTTCGAGCTCATTGTTATACCGTTTTGGCTATGCCTGCATAGTTGTCGCAGTCGAGGGGTTGTGGAGCCGATGATCCATGTCCGAGCCCTCCTGTCGATGTGATTCGGCCTGGGGCGAGGTAACCCCAGTAACCCTCGATTGTTGTTGCACTTTCTGGACACATAGCATATCTATATAGCTTTGGTCCCGTTCCTTCAGTTTCATTCGATTCGTGGACGCTTTGATATGCATAGTTGATTATGAATAGCATGGACACAAGGAGTAGTAGTATCGGGGTGATCCGGCCCACGTGCCGATTAATCCGGTCTTCCTGCCGTTGTTTGTTGCGGCCGGGGCTGGTAACCCTGAAGCCCTTGTGAGTCCTTGTCTAGGAGCACATAAGAGTATGTATATCTCTGGGTCCGGGGTCGCGAAAATGATGAAGTGAGAATTGGACCAATGACAAGATCAAGAACTAAGTTATTACAACAGCAGGTCAATTCTCTCTTATTAGAATATGATGTTTGTTTTCATGAGAAATTTATACTACCTAAATCCATGCATTTATGTATACTCATGTTTGTTGATAACACAAGCATGGATGGAGGAGCACTTCAAGAGGAGCTGGAAAACAAGATCACTATGGTGAAAACAAACATGGAAGATGGTGAAAACAACAATACAAGTGTGGAAAACAATTGCTAGTTTGTTATTCCACACTAATAGATGGTGGAAACAAGAGGAGGGCGCCCACAATTGATATCAATGTGCCACATAAAGTCCTAGTGGTAATAGATATGGTTTGTATACCATTATGGCCGCACCCCTTAATGTTTGGGTCGGTTTGTATCAATTTGGTTCGAGTCCAAAGTCCAAACAGAGTCCAAAGTGGTTTCTATTCGGGTTAGGGATGGTTGCTTGCGCAAGACCCCTTTTGGCCGCACCATACCCCCTCATATAAACCCCTTGGTGGGAATGAGATAGGTTAGACTACGATAAAACATAAACCCTAGACTTCTAGATTGTATTGCTCCAAGCATTCATCTTGAATCATATTACCCTGCAAATCTGAGTGTATTCTGCTGTTCCATTGGGAATAAGGAGAAACATGACTGATGGAGGGACGATAACCCGGTAGCCCAACGCCAAGGTGTAACTCGGCCCAAAGGACGCTGCGTAAAGATCCGGATAGGATAAAGGAGCTTCTAGAAGGCCCAAGATCGTAGGCCTGGTAACCCGGATTGTGGGTTCCGGTAAGGAAGCTTAGGGTTTTGTAAGCGGTGTCCAGGTAGGACTCAGTGTATGCCTTGGAGAACAGGCCAGGGATCCGGATGCTTTATAAGCCGGTCCCTAGGTTAGGTTCAAGCCCCAAGAGTTCGAGCAGTATCGCTAGGTATCGAGTATCCAGTGTAACACGAGAGTTGAGATTAATATATCGAGATCGGAGACTCGGCGACTTGCTTGCCGGCTATCAGATCGCATATCATCATGTTTTCCTCTAAGCTAAACCCTCTCCCAAACACCAGTGCCGTCTTGCCCCAAGATAAGTTACCCCCGGTAACGTCTGCCGTGATTATCCCACGACAGTTGGCGCCCACCGTGGGGCCTGCGTCCAAAGGTGTTTACGTCACGGGAGAAGCTCGGAAGAACATGGAGAATCTTGTCATCGGCGAGATCTACACCGACCGTGAAGGAGAAAAGATGGTGGACGATTCCGGCTGGGGGCCAGAGTCGGATCACCTCGAATCCGGATCTATCGTGACAATCGGCCGGATCAACGTCTTCATCGGTATGGTACGTACTTACGATTCAAGAGGACAATATCATGTGCATACTATAGGAACTTCTAACAGGGATAAAAAGATACTGAAGCAAGCAGTAAACTCGGTTTCCTCGGCTGTTCCGAGATACCTGAGGTGGTCAGAGCAGGACGTAACATGGAGCAGAAAAGACCACCCGGAAAGAATAGAACACCCGGGAGTCTTAGCATTAGTAGTTGCACCGCAAGTTAATGGTTATGAGTTGAAAAAGGTCCTAATGGACGGTGGAAGTAGCATCAATATCCTATATTGGGAAACCTTCTTACGCATGGGTCTCAAGGAGTCTCAGCTACAGAAAAGCTCAACAATTTTTCATGGGATAGTGCCGGGTCACTCAGCGTGCCCCGAGGGAAAAATCGCATTGGAGGTAGCCTTCGGAGAATCAAAGGACAATTATCGAGTTGAGTGGCTCACTTTCGAGGTGGTCAAGTTGCGCAGTCCCTATCACGCGCTGTTCGGAAGGCCGGATTACGCTAAATTCATGGCTAGGCCGTGTTATGTGTATTTACAGCTAAAAATCCCGGGTCCTAAGTAGACCATCACCATACACGGAAGCCGGGATATAGCGGCTGAGTGCGATGAAGGAGATTCAGTAATGGCTGAGCAGGCTTGCAGAAAAGAGGAACTCAAGTATTACCGGTCTCAAGTAGACCCGGATGATAGAACAGCATTGAAAAGGCCGAGTGCCGAAGATGAGAGAGCGAAATTCAAAGCAGCGCAGGACACCAAGATGATAGCTTTTGTTGAAGGTGATCCCTCTAAGCAGTTTACTATAGGGTCTAACTTGGACAGCGAGCAGGAGAAGGCACTTGTGGAGTTTATCCTTTCAAATGCGGATGTGTTTGCCTGGACGCCCAGCGACATGCCGGGTATCCCCACAGAATTGGCAGAGCACAGTTTGCACGTAGATCCCAAGTCCAGGCCCGTGAAGCAGGGCTTGAGGAAGATGAATGAGGAAAGAAGGAAAGCAATAGGAGAAGAAATTGCTCGTTTGCTAACAGCCGGCTTTATCATGGAAGTATTTCACCCGGACTGGTTAGCGAATCCGGTTCTCGTAATGAAAAAGACCAATGAGTGGAGGATGTGCATTGATTACACGAGTCTTGACAAGCATTGCCCAAAGGATCCGTTCGCGCTACCGAGGATAGATCAGATCATAGACGCAGTGGCTGGAAGTGACCTATTATGCTTTCTAGACGCATATTCCGGGTATCATCAGATCAAGCTCAAGAGGGAAGATTGGGAGAAGACATCATTTATAACCCCTTTTGGGGCCTTCTGTTACAAAACCATGACATTTGGGTTGAAGAACGCTGGCGCAACTTATCAACGGTGTATTCAGAAGTGCTTCGAGGACCAAATCGGACGCAACGTCCACGCTTATGTGGATGATGTGGTTATCAAGACCAGGAAGGCGGAGAAATTTATCGATGATCTAAAGGAAATGTTCAAGAACTTGAGGAGGTATCAGATGAAGCTTAATCCGACAAAGTGCGTGTTCGGAGTTCCAGCTGGGAAATTACTCGGCTTTATCGTTTCCGAGAGAGGAATTGAGGCAAACCCGGATAAAATCAAAACTATCCAAAGTCTGAAAAAGCCGGAAATTTTGAAGCATGTCCAAAAGCTCACGGGCTGTGTAGCAGCCTTGAGCCGATTTATATCCAGACTCGGAGAAAAAGCAATACCCTTGTACCGACTCTTGAAGAAGTCCGATAAATTCGTGTGGGATCAGGAGGCGGATGAAGCGTTCGAGGCACTAAAGAAGCAGTTATCTGAAGCACCAGTCCTAGCGGCCCCAGGTCCTAAAGAGCCCATGTTGCTATATGTAGCAACTGGACCCCGAGCCGTTAGCGCGGTAGTTGTTGTGGAACGTAAAGAGGATGGGAAAGGTTACCCGGTTCAGAGACCGGTCTATTACGTCAGCGAGGTATTATCAGAGGCAAAGCAGCGCTATCCGCATTGGCAAAAGCTGGTTTTCGGGGTCTTTATGGCCAGCCGGAAACTGAAGCCGTATTTCCAGGAACACCCCATAACAGTGGTTAGTTCGATACCGATGTCGGATATCATCAGAAACTCGGATGCAACAGGAAGAATAGCCAAATGGGCGATAGAGATGGGGGATTATGACATCAACTACGAGCCCAGGTCAGCAATCAAATCTCAGGCTCTGGTCGATTTCGTTAACGATTGGACGCACACAGGCATGCCCACCATGGCTCCAAACTCCGAGTCTTGGATCATGCACTTTGATGAATCCAAGCAATACGAGGGATCAGGAGCTGGAGTGGTGCTAACATCACCCAAAGGAGACAAATTGAGTTACGTGCTACAGATTCACTTTGATTGTTCCAACAACGTGGCCGAGTACGAGGCCCTATTGCACGGCTTAAAGGTAGCCAAGGAGATGAACATTAAGAGGATACGATGCTTCGGAGATTCGGACCTTGTGGTACAGCAGGTCTCAGGAACATGGGATAGAAAAGATGCAACTATGGCAGCATACCGCAGAGAAGTCGATAGAGTTGCCGGATATTTCTCCGGGTACGAGGTGGAGCACATAGACAGAAGAAAAAATGAGGCAGCAGATGCACTCGCTAGACTCGGCTCGCGCAGAGAGCCGGTCCCACCTAATGTTTTCCTGGACGAACTATGGCGACCATCAGTTAAAACCGAGTCTGAGGAAGAACTGGCAGATCAAGACCCGGATTTGGAGCTCGTGGCCACAGTACGTGCTGTTCCCGAGTGGACAGAGCCGTTCTTGGCTTACCTATCACGGGGCGAGTTACCACAGCAGGAAGTATTATCAAGACAAATTCTGAGGCGAGCAAAAGGATATTCTATCATCAATGGAGAGTTATACAAGAGAAGCGCAGCAGGAGTCTTTTTGCGCTGTGTAGCGCCAGAAGAAGGCCGACAGATCCTCAAGGAAATCCATGAAGGTGATTGTGGGCATCATGCATCCACAAGATCTCTTGTGGCCAAAGCTTATCGACATGGTTTTTTCTGGCTCACGGCCCTAGCAGACGCGGAGCGCTTGGTGGCAAGGTGTGACGGATGTCAAAGGTACGCTCGCCAAACCCATGTGCCGGCTATGGAACTACGGACTATCCCGTTAACTTGGCCGTTTGCCGTGTGGGGTATGGACATGGTTGGCCCCTTTCACATGTCACCTTGCAAAAAGACGCACCACTTGGTGGCCATTGACAAGTTTACCAAGTGGGTGGAGGTTATGCCAGTTACCAACTGTGAAGCAATTACAGCAGTCAAATTCCTGAAAAGGATTATCTATCGGTTCGGGTATCCCCATAGCATAATTACCGACAATGGAACCATTATGTCCCTTGGTGAGATGGAGAAATTTTGTGGTAACAATGGAATCCGGCTTGACGTAGCTTCAGTGGCCCATCCACAGGCTAATGGACAAGTGGAGAGGGCAAATCAAGAATTGCTTCGTGGATTAAAGCCACGATTGCGAGTTCCGTGTATCAGAGCTGCTGGTGCATGGGTTGAAGAATTACCTGCAGTGGTTTGGGGTATCAACACAACACCTAACAGATCCACTCAGATGACACCGTTTTTCATGGTTTATGGTGCAGAGGCAGTGTTGCCGAGTGATATCATCCATGACTCGCCGAGAGTCTCGGCCTACGTCGAGGTAGAGAACGAGAAGACCCGGCAGGACACCGTAGATATGTTAGAAGAGCAAACGGAACAAGCACTGGAAAGAAAAGCCATATATCAGCAAGATTTACGGAGGTATCATAGCCGGCGCGTAAAAACCCGGGTCTTTCAGGAAGGAGACCTGGTTCTACGCCTGGCACAGTCAAACGAAGGAAAACACAAGTTATCACCTCCATGGGAAGGACCATTTATCATAAGTCGGAATCTGCACAACGGATCATATTACTTGATAGACGCAAGGGAAGAGTCGGCTACAGCTAACGACACCGCTCATACCACTTCATCTATGCAAGAAAGAGACAGACCATGGAACGTGGCTCAGATACGTCCCTACTATACTTAGTATAGATTATATTGGCAAGTGGAATTGCACGATGTAACAGGCAGCAGGTTTCAGACGCACTCTTTTCCTATCTAGGGTACCCTTGGGGACTGGATGGGTTTTTAATGAGGCGGCTTGCTGACCTAACTTTCTCATATCAAATAAAGAGGTGGTTGTTCGTATGTTCTTCACTCTTGATATGTTGCATATATTTAGGTCTTGGGGGCTGATTGCTCGAATAGCACAGTTACAAACTCAATGACCCGGCCTTGATGCCTATGAGTTGTAAGGGCCGATTACTCGCAAACGAGTACGGCTGCAATCTTATAACCGGACAAAGGAGCCAAATTTTCTTGACTTTTCTTACTTAAGCTCGATGTGACTCGCACTAAAGTGGCATGATTTGCTCGCTTACGATTACAATCAGCTATGAAGCCCAATGGGACTTGCCTGACCCTGTTTTCGTATAGACGTAACAACATGATATCCACGCGAAAGCCGGCTTATAGTACAAGATAGTCAAAAGGGTCATCCAAACCACAAGTTATGCAGAGTACAGGGCTAACAGCCGGAAACTCAACGTTTATCAAGCATAACTTCAATACCTATGTGAAACGGCTCTGGGTTGGGGCTTAGCAGCAAACAACTTGTTCTCTTGGAAAGACCACAAATCCCAGACTCGGAATTTCGGGCCTTGGGGACTGAGGATTTTGAAAAAGAAAAAGTTGCACAGTTGCTAAAACTCAAAAAACCCAAACATCCGAGTCTGGGGGACTTGGGGACTTAGAGAAAAGTCCGCTTGTCAAAACCCATGAAACTCGGAAACCGAGTCTCACAAAAGGAACCATAAAGAAAGTCGGATATCAAGAACAAGTGGGCTCAAAAGTAGATAAATTTAAAACGTTCAGAAGAAGCACAAGGTGTATCAAGAACTTAAAGCGCATTACAAATTTCGGTACTAGTATCAAAGGTGCACAGGCGCATCATCAAAAAATGATTGTTTAAACGGCCCATTGGCCGATTGACACATACGAAACGGCATCATGTAGCAGGTATCACTCGGCATTCTGGGCTGCGGCATCCATCTTCTCCTTGCCCTTGCTATTACCCTTGGTAGCAGCAACACCCGGATCAGCAGCAGTGCCGGCTCGCGCAGGAGGAGGGACGACGGGTGTGGAGGTAGCAGGCGCAGAATCGGCTTCAGCCTTCTTCTTTGCGGCTTCCTCCCTCAACTTGGCAGCTTCCTCCTTCCATCGGGCTAGCATATCGTACGGCTTGGGAAGGTCCTACTTAACCGCTTCACCATCAGCATCATATGCAGGGACAATGGAATTGACATCCAAGCCGTCAGCAATCACGCTGGCCGGGTAACGGACTTCCTTCTGGATGGCCTTGAAATCCTTCGCGGAAAACTTGGACCCATCACGGTTGAATTCCGGAAACCCGCCCATAAGCTTGGCTGGCTCGAGCTTAGGGAAATAAGCTTTAGCCAGCGCAAGCCCCCGGGTTACTCCAACCCGGCAGGACGAGCGCTTCCAATGCCAAATCCACTCGGGAATAGTGGAGCAGGCGTCCAGCATTCTCTTCAGGTCGACATGCCCAACACCCGGCCACCGTAATTCTTGAAGGATCCATTTGGTTCCGGCACATAGCTGCCGGATAACGTTTTTGATGGTTTTCAGCCTGGCAATATCATCTTCGTCCGGCATTACTTCATCCGGACCTGCAGAAAGAAATGAGAACACGAGTAAGGAAACCCGGCTATTTATCAGAAGGATAACTCGGATTATGAATATTATGCTAAGAATCATACCGATCAAAGCGCGATACGTATCAGCAATCTGAACAGAAAGGTTCATTAGATTATCTTCGGCTGCATGAGCCCTCCTCCTATACTTTCTCGTGATCTTTCCACTCCTCCTGGCCTCAGCCTCGGCCGCCTCACGCAGAGCCACCTCCTTTCCAATGAGCTTGGTGGCCTTAGCCAATTTCTTCTTAGACTGGGTCACGAAAGCCTGAGTGGAGATACAGGAAAAAATTAGTCGGACACACTATGAAGTTCCAAGCAAATTATCAAGAAATTCACCCGGAACTTGGGGACTAGATAAGGATACAAGCAATGTTATTCAGATTTACCTCATGTTTTGCTATCAAAGCTTCCAGGATATTCTCTTCATCGGCCCTCAAGGTGTGAAGGGCACTAAGCATTTGGGAGAATGTCATGTCTTCGGGCCTGACGCCAGAAGAGCCGGCAGCTTGATCGTCTGGATGAAGATTTTTCCCTGACTTTGGGGTCGAGACCCGGACCGTCTGGGTCTCCGGGTTTGGGGAACCCGTCCTCGTCTCTTGGATCTCAATCTCCTCTTCCACGTCCTCAGATGACTTTGGAGACCCGACTTGTAACATCCCAAGTCTGAAAAATAGCCTTTAGAATGTTTTGCTCTCTGTTATTTTATGTTTTGCATCATGGCATCATGTTGATTGCATTTGTTTTGTTTGTTTTCCATTTGTTTTCCTCTGTTTTCATTTGTTTTCCTTTGTTTTCTATTTGAATTTCAACTCAAATTTCAAACCTTTTGTTTCATCCTTGTGATGTTACAATTTCTAAAAAGATATTTCAAAATAAAACAATTGTTTGTTTCCATTAAAGTGTGATTTCAAAACTGTTGTTTTGTTTCTATAAAAATGCATCCAATAACAAAACATTTTCAGATTCAAATAATTCTCCAAACAATGCTCAACCTTGTTTTCATACTTGTCATGTTACCATATTTTCAAATCAAAATTTCAATCCAAAGTCTCATTTTGTTTCCTCTTATTCCATATTGATCAACTACTAAAATGGTGTTTTTATTTCAATTAATTAATACCAAGGTGGTTTCAAATCCAAAGCAAATCATCAACAGCACCTAATTTGAACCTTTTGAAATTACCAAACAAATCAACCATTTGTTCTATTTTAATCAATAGGGTTCACCCTATTAAAATCCTTGTTTTCAATATTGAACAATTAATTCCCAAATTGCTTTCAAATCCAAACCAAATCACTAAACAGCACCTCTTTTGAAATTATAAAAATAACCAAAACCCTGTTGTACTCTTTGTTTCCAATTAAACTCATTGGTTTTCCATAATTAAAATTCTTGTTTTAAATAACCAATTATTAACCAAAATTTCATTCAAGTGCAAGCCATTACAAAAACAGCAAATAAATTTAAATTCTCAAAAACCTAAGTGGCCAAGTGGTGGTTGTTGAGCCAACAACCTCACAGGAATTTTTCTCAAATTTTTTTTGCAACTCAAAACCCTCCAATCTCTTCCCTTTTCTAATTGCTACAAAAAAAATTGGAACAAAATATTAAAAAGAGAGAGAGAGAGAGCAGCAGAGGGCCCAGCCCACCTATTTTCCCTGGCCCAATACCCCTTCACTGCGTCTTCTTCCTCGGTACGGATGGCCATCGGTTGCATCCACGTATACAGAGCACAGCAGGAACGGTGATCCTCCTCTCCCCCCTCCTTAAAACCCTAGGCCGAGCCCTAGGGTTCCCCTAGCTCTCTCCATCTTTTCTCCCCCGCCTCCACTCTTCCCTCTTTCTCCAATCTCTGTACTTCTTTCTCTGTACCAACAACTGCACCCTCTCTGAATCTGTACCACCTCCCACTTCCACTCCGGCGATCGACGACGTTGAGCCCCTCGGCGCCAACCGTGGCCGGGAATGGAACCGGGGGGACGTCCTCCGCGCCTCCATGCCCTCGGCCAGGCCGGGGAGGCGACGTAGCTCCGCCGCCGTCCAAGTCCTCGCCACCACGACCCCCTGCTCCGCCTCCCTGCTGCGCCTGCACCCTGTCCGCCCGACTCCCTCCTCCATCGAGCACTCAAGGTGAGGCCGCTCCCCCCTCGACCGCCTCGGTTCCCTCTCTCCCTCTCCTCTCGCACCGCACCCGGCCCTCGCTCCCACGGCCACCGCAACCATCAACCACGGCGAACCCTGCTGCCTCCGTTCGCTGTCGATGTACAGAGAAAGCGATCGAGTTCAGTTCAGGTAAAAATCCCCGCGGAACAGCAGCACATAACCCCACACTGCCCCTCCTGTTACAAACACAAAGCATAGCCGCACTGGTTTCTGTCCCCCAGCGCAAGCAGGAGGTGCAGGGATCGAATCCCACCCCCTGCACCATAAACCAACTTTTATTTTTTTGCAATGTTTTGGTCACAGTAATTTCACAGAATCACAACTAGGCCCTTACAAATTATTCTAGCCCCTGGAAAATTATTTCTAAGCCCCTGGTTCCCTAAAAATGGCAGAATTGCACCCAATTTTGTAAATTGCATAAAAAATTCATCCCAACTCCAATTTTAACTTTTCAAATATGTTTTCTGTCCCAAATTGAATGTTCTATCCAAATATAAAGTTTGTTTACAGTTTTGAATATTTAAAATTGGTGAAACATTTGAAAACTTGTCAAATTCACTTAAATTTGCAAAATTCATAACTTGTTCATAAAAATTCCAAATTCAACAAACCAAATATGTTTTCCAATCAAATTTTCATGTACTTTCCAAATATAAATTTTGTTTGCTGTTTTGAATAATTTAAATTGCTGAAAACAACTGTTTCTTGTTTATTGCATTTAAAATTGCCAAAATAATAACTTCCTCATTTTAAATCCAATTTCAACAAATGAAATATGTTTTCCATGCAAAATTAAACCCTCTTTCCAAATATGAACTTTGTTTTCTGTTTTGAATAACTAAAATTGGTTAAATAATTTAAACCTTGTTTAATTCGTTTAAAATTGGTAATTTCATAACTTGATCAAAACAAATTCTTTTGGGACATATAAAATATGTTTTCCAACCCTAAAAGTATAAACTTTTCCAATATGAATTTGGTTTAATGCTTTGAACAAATAAAAATTCCAATAAGTTCATGTTTGAATTAAATTCATTTAATTCTTGTTTAACCTTGTTTAATTCATAAATAATTTATTTGAAATCCTTTTTCAACAAGTGAAACATGTAATCCACCTAAAATTTGGTGTTCCTTTCAAATATAAACTTTGTTATCTATTTTGAACAATTAAACTTGATGAAAACAACAAATGCTTGTGTGACACCTTTAAGTAACCAAAATTTCTTAACTTAATAAACAAATTTTCAAACTTGTTAAACCTTATTTCTATTTGATTCTATTGTTGTTATTTTGTTGTTTTCTTCATCCATGCATCATGCTAATTCACCTACACAAGTTGGTTAGTTGTAAAACAATTAATTCAACCATAATTCATGGGCTTTTCATATGCAATCCAATTGCATGTGGGTCCATTTAATCATGTTGTTATCTTGTCAACTAGTTTATTTCTATGCATCAATTAAATTGCCATGCATCATCCCATGATTGTGCACTATGCCATGAATATTGATTGTCTACCTTTTCTGCATTGTCTGTTTGCTTCTTCTCGGATAAACGACGACATTGAGACCGACGATACTTACGACACCCCCTTCTAAGGAGTTAGCTCAGTACCAGGCTACTGGGTTTGCAGGCAAGTTATCACTCACATGAACCACTGTGTTCCTTTTCAACCTTGGTTACCGATACTTTCCGTTGTCTATTTCTGCTAGCCTTAGTAGTAGTTGCTTCTGTTACGAACCTATCACATGTATCCTTTAACCCTGATATTGCCTCACCTCCATACCTATAACCATTGTTTGGGCCCGTGTCTTACTAGCATGCTTAGGTTGTTTTGCTCGAGTCTGTTACCCGTTACTTTCTGTTACTATTTCATTATGTTCTGGGGCTCGAATGTTTAATCAATCAATCAATCATGCTACTGTTATTGTTAAATAATAATTTGATGATAAGGCACCGGCAGGAGGCCCAGGGTGGTTTTGAGGCCTGCTAGTGTCGACCCTAATAGGAAAAGGGTCTTGTCTACTGATCCATGATGAGCGCACTAACCGCATGTGGGAAGCGAGTATGGGCGCCCCCCTCAATTTGATTCGATTCGCATCTCGTCCAAATCGCCACACGTAGTTCGGGCTTTCCATTTGCTGCATGCATGATCTTGCGAGCCCAGGCCAGGGTGGAACTTTTGTAGTCGGCATTTAGGGCGGCGTGGTCTTCCAGTGCTATGAGGGTCCCCTTTTCTTCGTGGGGCTCGATTAGCCGCGCACGCACAACACGTGGTGCTTTGGGCTTGATGCGAAGAAGAGTTGAGTTGTGTTGAGTGCCCCGCTTGGTGGGAGGCATCCCATCTGGCGGGTTATTCATATGTGTACGGCCAAATTGGTGCAACCCTGCAGGGATAATCTTCTCGAGAAGCCGTGTTTTCCGCGGTTATGGATTACTTGGTGAAAGTACTGGCTAACAAGTACTCAGGACAACTTAAACATAATGATCAAACATGTTACACCCAATGATTAATAACTGGACTAGTAATAGGTTCATGACATAATAACTTGATTCACTTTTAATACAACTGCGTGAGTTATCCTCGGATTGCTTCTTTGGATAAGGGGCGAGATCCAGGATGGGTTTGTTTGAAGTTATCTTTCAGTTGGTTACAATACTCGATCTT
This sequence comes from Alopecurus myosuroides, assembly GCA_028641055.1. Classification (NCBI taxonomy): domain Eukaryota; kingdom Viridiplantae; phylum Streptophyta; class Magnoliopsida; order Poales; family Poaceae; genus Alopecurus; species Alopecurus myosuroides. The sequence goes on along the minus strand of CM054063.1, from coordinate 109,831,154 downwards.
ATCTCCTTTCTGTTAGCCGGAAGTGGTAGAATCTCTGTAGTTGGTTAGCGCAGCCAGTTGCAGCACCTTTTATATTCCCCTTCCTTCCGTTGAACCCAAAGCATCTGTGCTTGGTGTTGACGGGTTACACTTTGGTGAATTGTGAGTCTTGCTTGCCAGTACGTTTATGTACTGACCCCTTTGGGGCTGTGGTTTCCGCAGACCTACGTTTCCGAAGATCTACATGGTGGCTACTACGTGGAGTTTGACGAGACTGCTGACGAGTAGATAGCGGACCCGGGCAGGATCCGAGACTTCGTGGATGGGCTCCGTCTGTTCGTTTCCGGCCTCTTAGGCCTATTTGGATCTTGTCTGTACTCAGACATTTTGAATGCTTCCGCTGTGATGTAATGATGTATTGTTGGGACATGTGTCCTCTGAATGATTGTATTTGCTATTTCTGCTCTAGTGAGAGCTATTTGCAACTTATTTCACTCTTTTGTGTCGTAGAGATCTGTTGTGATATCGCTTGTTCAAACGCCGTTGACGTACCATGTGTGTATGTTTTGAAGTACGTCAATGGAAGTGTCCTGATTTCTATGGGATAGTTTACGTCGACGGTGAACAGATAGGGGTTGGTTGTCACACATACGTGTGTTGGCCTACTCGTAAGAGGACGCGGGTGCCGGTAAGCCCCGTAATCCAATCTACTACTGTTCAACGGAACGGCGAGTATCCTTTAGAAGTCCGGGTGCGACAAATGGTATCAGAGCCTGTCTGCCTGTAGGATCCCTTTTTACTGGTCGCAGTTGAGTCTAGAAACTATTTTGTAGCTATGTAGGAAAAATGAAACGTGAGAGTAGGAATTCTGTTCTTTTTCTTCTTTCCCCACCCACCCTCCCTTTTCTTGTAAGGAAGTGCAACGTTGTTTTTCCCTTCTCATCTAAACTTTCAAGTTAGGATTTCACGAATTCTGGTTTCTCTAGGATGGTTATATCTACTAGACCATAGGAATGGAGGTGGTTGTGACATGATTTATCATGTTGCCTACTCACGATTGAGAACGGAGGCGTGTAAGCCCCGGAAGCAGATCCTCTATTCCTTAAGCAGTAGATATTGATCCTTTAGAAGCCCGGATAGGTTTTTCCGTAGTACCTCAGGAGTGTTTTGTTCTCGTTTTCCCCGATGTTGCTATCCTGTTCTTCTCAACATCCTTTTCGTCCGTTCAAATCTTGTTGTTGTTTTCCACATCAATTCTTTTACCGGTGTCAAATCAAAACTTCCCAAATATCAAGTCTATCTGGCCTGAAAGGTTGTTGTTGTTGATTTTAGTATGCCTCCCACTTCCTGAATCAACACATCCCAGATAGTATATTCTCCAAATGGATCAAATTCTATCCAGCTATACACCCTCAATACAAAACCTCTCCCTTTATTTGAAAATGTTCCGGTGGTTTCCAAATTCCCTGACGTCTTTCCAGAAGAATTGCCAGAAATTCCTATCGTTTTGAACTTCCAGAAAAACTATCCAATGTGCACGATGTGTTTCACGTGTCACAGCTCAAGAAGATCTTCCCAAGAAGTTTCCGGACCTTTCCTTTTCTCATAGGAATCTCGGGGCGCGATTCCTTCAAGGGGGGCGTTTTGTAACATCCCAAGTCTGAAAAATAGCCTTTAGAATGTTTTGCTCTCTGTTATTTTATGTTTTGCATCATGGCATCATGTTGATTGCATTTGTTTTGTTTGTTTTCCATTTGTTTTCCTATGTTTTCATTTGTTTTCCTTTGTTTTCTATTTGAATTTCAACTCAAATTTCAAACCTTTTGTTTCATCCTTGTGATGTTACAATTTCTAAAAAGATATTTCAAAATAAAACAATTGTTTGTTTCCATTAAAGTGTGATTTCAAAACTGTTGTTTTGTTTCTATAAAAATGCATCCAATAACAAAACATTTTCAGATTCAAATAATTCTCCAAACAATGCTCAACCTTGTTTTCATACTTGTCATGTTACCATATTTTCAAATCAAAATTTCAATCCAAAGTCTCATTTTGTTTCCTCTTATTCCATATTGATCAACTACTAAAATGGTGTTTTTATTTCAATTAATTAATACCAAGGTGGTTTCAAATCCAAAGCAAATCATCAACAGCACCTAATTTGAACCTTTTGAAATTACCAAACAAATCAACCATTTGTTCTATTTTAATCAATAGGGTTCACCCTATTAAAATCCTTGTTTTCAATATTGAACAATTAATTCCCAAATTGCTTTCAAATCCAAACCAAATCACTAAACAGCACCTCTTTTGAAATTATAAAAATAACCAAAACCCTGTTGTACTCTTTGTTTCCAATTAAACTCATTGGTTTTCCATAATTAAAATTCTTGTTTTAAATAACCAATTATTAACCAAAATTTCATTCAAATGCAAGCCATTACAAAAACAGCAAATAAATTTAAATTCTCAAAAACCTAAGTGGCCAAGTGGTGGTTGTTGAGCCAACAACCTCACAGGATTTTTTCTCAAATTTTTTTTGCAACTCAAAACCCTCCAATCTCTTCCCTTTTCTAATTGCTACAAAAAAAAATTGGAACAAAATATTAAAAAGAGAGAGAGAGAGCAGCAGAGGGCCCAGCCCACCTATTTTCCCTGGCCCAATACCCCTTCACTGCGTCTTCTTCCTCGGTACGGATGGCCATCGGTTGCATCCACGTATACAGAGCACAGCAGGAACGGTGATCCTCCTCTCCCCCCTCCTTAAAACCCTAGGCCGAGCCCTAGGGTTCCCCTAGCTCCCTCCATCTTTTCTCCCCCGCCTCCACTCTTCCCTCTTTCTCCAATCTCTGTACTTCTTTCTCTGTACCAACAACTGCACCCTCTCTGAACCTGTACCACCTCCCACTTCCACTCCGGCGATCGACGACGTTGAGCCCCCTCGGCGCCAACCGTGGCCGGGAATGGAACCGGGGGGACGTCCTCCGCGCCTCCATGCCCTCGGCCAGGCCGGGGAGGCGACGTAGCTCCGCCGCCGTCCAAGTCCTCGCCACCACGACCCCCTGCTCCGCCTCCCTGCTGCGCCTGCTCCCTGTCCGCCCGACTCCCTCCTCCATCGAGCACTCAAGGTGAGGCCGCTCCCCCCTCGACCGCCTCGGTTCCCTCTCTCCCTCTCCTCTCGCACCGCACCCGGCCCTCGCTCCCACGGCCACCGCAGCCATCAACCACGGCGAACCCTGCTGCCTCCGTTCGCTGTCGATGTACAGAGAAAGCGATCGAGTTCAGTTCAGGTAAAAATCCCCGCGGAACAGCAGCACATAACCCCACACTGCCCCTCCTGTTACAAACACAAAGCATATCCGCACTGGTTTCTGTCCCCCCAGCGCAAGCAGGAGGTGCAGGGATCGAATCCCACCCCCTGCACCATAAACCAACTTTTATTTTTTTGCAATGTTTTGGTCACAGTAATTTCACAGAATCACAACTAGGCCCTTACAAATTATTCTAGCCCCTGGAAAATTATTTCTAAGCCCCTGGTTCCCTAAAAATGGCAGAATTGCACCCAATTTTGTAAATTGCATAAAAAATTCATCCCAACTCCAATTTTAACTTTTCAAATATGTTTTCTGTCCCAAATTGAATGTTCTATCCAAATATAAAGTTGGTTTACTGTTTTGAATATTTAAAATTGGTGAAACATTTGAAAACTTGTCAAATTCACTTAAATTTGCAAAATTCATAACTTGTTCATAAAAATTTCCAAATTCAACAAACCAAATATGTTTTCCAATCAAATTTTCATGTACTTTCCAAATATAAATTTTGTTTGCTGTTTTGAATAATTTAAATTGCTGAAAACAACTGTTTGTTGTTTATTGCATTTAAAATTGCCAAAATAATAACTTGCTCATTTTAAATCCAATTTCAACAAATGAAATATGTTTTCCATGCAAAATTAAACCCTCTTTCCAAATATAAACTTTGTTTTCTGTTTTGAATAACTAAAATTGGTTAAATAATTTAAACCTTGTTTAATTCGTTTAAAATTGGTAATTTCATAACTTGATCAAAACAAATTCTTTTGGGACATATAAAATATGTTTTCCAACCCTAAAAGTATAAACTTTTCCAATATGAATTTGGTTTAATGCTTTGAACAAATAAAAATTCCAATAAGTTCATGTTTGAATTAAATTCATTTAATTCTTGTTTAACCTTTTTTAATTCATAAATAATTTATTTGAAATCCTTTTTCAACAAGTGAAACATGTAATCCACCTAAAATTTGGTGTTCCTTTCAAATATAAACTTTGTTATATATTTTGAACAATTAAACTTGATGAAAACAACAAATGCTTGTGTGACACCTTTAAGTAACCAAAATTTCTTAACTTAATAAACAAATTTTCAAACTTGTTAAACCTTATTTCTATTTGATTCTATTGTTGTTATTTTGTTGTTTTCTTCATCCATGCATCATGCTAATTCACCTACACAAGTTGGTTAGTTGTAAAACAATTAATTCAACCATAATTCATGGGCTTTTCATATGCAATCCAATTGCATGTGGGTCCATTTAATCATGTTGTTATCTTGTCAACTAGTTTATTTCTATGCATCAATTAAATTGCCATGCATCATCCCATGATTGTGCACTATGCCATGAATATTGATTGTCTACCTTTTCTGCATTGTCTGTTTGCTTCTTCTCGGATAAACGACGACGTTGAGACCGACGATACTTACGACACCCCCTTCTAAGGAGTTAGCTCAGTACCAGGCTACTAGGTTTGCAGGAAAGTTATCACTCACATGAACCACTGTGTTCCTTTTCAACCTTGGTTACCGATACTTTCCGTTGTCTATTTCTGCTAGCCTTAGTAGTAGTTGCTTCTGTTACGAACCTATCACATGTATCCTTTAACCCTGATATTGCCTCACCTCCATACCTATAACCATTGTTTGGGCCCGTGTCTTACTAGCATGCTTAGGTTGTTTTGCTCGAGTCTATTACCCGTTACTTTCTGTTACTATTTCATTATGTTCTGGGGCTCGAATGTTTAATCAATCAATCAATCATGCTACTGTTATTGTTAAATAATAATTTGATGATAAGGCACCGGCAGGAGGCCCAGGGTGGTTTTGAGGCCTGCTAGTGTCGACCCTAATAGGAAAAGGGTCTTGTCTACTGATCCATGATGAGCGCACTAACCGCATGTGGGAAGCGAGTATGGGCGCCCCCCTCAATTTGATTCGATTCGCATCTCGTCCAAATCGCCACATGTAGTTCGGGCTTTCCATTTGCTGCATGCATGATCTTGCGAGCCCAGGCCAGGGTGGAACTTTTGTAGTCGGCATTTAGGGCGGCGTGGTCTTCCAGTGCTATGAGGGTCCCCTTTTCTTCGTGGGGCTCGATTAGCCGCGCACGCACAGCACGTGGTGCTTTGGGCTTGATGCGAAGAAGAGTTGAGTTGTGTTGAGTGCCCCGCTTGGTGGGAGGCGTCCCATCTGGCGGGTTATTCATACGTGTACGGCCAAATTGGTGCAACCCTGCAGGGATAATCTTCTCGAGAAGCCGTGTTTTCCACGGTTATGGATTACTTGGTGAAAGTACTGGCTAACAAGTACTCAGGACAACTTAAACATAATGATCAAACATGTTACACCCAATGATTAATAACTGGACTAGTAATAGGTTCATGACATAATAACTTGATTCACTTTTAATACAACTGCGTGAGTTATCCTCGGATTGCTTCTTTGGATAAGGGGCGAGATCCAGGATGGGTTTGTTTGAAGTTATCTTTCAGTTGGTTACAATACTCGATCTTATCTCCTTTCTGTTAGCCGGAAGTGGTAGAATCTCTGTAGTTGGTTAGCGCAGCCAGTTGCAGCACCTTTTATATTCCCCTTCCTTCCGTTGAACCCAAAGCATCTGTGCTTGGTGTTGACGGGTTACACTTTGGTGAATTGTGAGTCATGCTTGCCAGTACGTTTATGTACTGACCCCTTTGGGGCTGTGGTTTCCGCAGACCTACGTTTCCGAAGATCTACATGGTGGCTACTACGTGGAGTTTGACGAGACTGCTGACGAGTAGATAGCGGACCCGGGCAGGATCCGAGACTTCGTGGATGGGCTCCGTCTGTTCGTTTCCGGCCTCTTAGGCCTATTTGGATCTTGTCTGTACTCAGACATTTTGAATGCTTCCGCTGTGATGTAATGATGTATTGTTGGGACATGTGTCCTCTGAATGATTGTATTTGCTATTTCTGCTCTAGTGAGAGCTATTTGCAACTTATTTCACTCTTTTGTGTCGTAAAGATCTGTTGTGATATCGCTTGTTCAAACGCCGTTGACGTACCATGTGTGTATGTTTTGAAGTACGTCAATGGAAGTGTCCTGATTTCTATGGGATAGTTTACGTCGACGCTGAACAGATAGGGGTTGGTTGTCACACATACGTGTGTTGGCCTACTCGTAAGAGGACGCGGGTGCCGGTAAGCCCCGTAATCCAATCTACTACTGTTCAACGGAACGGCGAGTATCCTTTAGAAGTCCGGGTGCGACACGGCTTCCTGGTGAGCCGGGTCACCAAAGGGGCCTTGTCCCTGGCCGTCTCCAGCCTCACCGCCTGTCGCGGCGTCTACACCATCAGTCGGCCCCTTCGTCCCCCGATTATCTGTTTCCATGTTCTCCGGGTCACTAAGTGTGACTTGGGCGCTAAGGAAAAAGGAGAGAAGCAGTTATCAAGAGTAGTTGAAAGTTATTAGGTATGTAAGGGCATCATGTAGCAAAGACTTACCCGGTGTTCACAGTGTAATCCGGCGGGAGTTCACTACTGGAAGCCGATGAGATTGTCATAGTAGTTGATAGCGGAACCCGGAGCTGCCCGGCCAAAGGATGTTTGGGGGAGGGGTTACGCTGAGGAGATTTGGAGGGGCGAGGAGGAGGAGTACCGGCCCGGCGGTTAGGCGAGGTGGACATACCCGGGCTTAGGGGATCATCGCCCGGTGAACTCCGGGTCACCCTAAGCTTGGTCGGGAGAGAGTCCTTCAAGTGCGATGAGTTGGATAGCTGTTGGTTAAGTCTGTGCATGTTATCAAAAGAGTAGGGTTCGGAAGACATGGTGGAATAAGGAACCTTGGACACCACTCCTCTGGCCTTCCTCTTGGCCCCGACTGTTATTTCTTGATCGGACTCGGTGGCCTCCGGGTCCTCCTCATCCTTCTCGTCTTCGTCCTCCAGCCCTGCAAGCCGAGTATGTATCGATGGAAAAAGTTAAATGAGAGGAAATTTATGTAAGTGAAGATGACACAAGATTCGGATAAATACCCTCATCATTGTCAGCCGGCTCGTCTTCTTCCTCCGGGTCTCCGGTAGTAGGAGAGGTTTCAACATTCCAGAAAGCGTCATCAGCCTGAGATAAAACAGGAAGGTGAGAATCGGTAGTTGTATCAAGTCAAAGGCGTGTGAATAAGGTTACACGTATCGGGTCTTACCGCTGGGGCCGGATTTTCCCTGGTGAATGGCGGCAACCCGGCGATGTTCTTGATCACTTCCAACCTTTCCGTCAAGAAGCCCTTGATGGTTTTGTTGGTGTCGCCGGCTGGGTAGTTCTTGGAGGAATACCGGAGCGCGTCCGTGGTATGCCCCGAGTAATCGCACATCAGCTTAGTGCGGATAGAGTTGGGTTGGATCCGGAAATCCACCCATGTCTTGACCAGATTGAGCCCAAGGAGACCTTGGGCGGATAAGACAGATATTTTCGAGAGAAGGGGCTGGATTGCCTCCCTGTCCGAGTCAGGGGCGAAAGCGTTGAATTTCTCGGAAATGTCGAGGAGGCCCTCCGAGTAACCCGACAGTTTCTTCTCGCCGGGTGGGGAGGTGTCGTGGCAGTAAAAGAAGGATAATTGCCAGTGCTTAACGTGGGAATTCAGATTAAGGGTTGGCATTGGTGAATTCTTACGGCGTTGGATGGATACGCCGCCGCAAGTGAGAAGTGCTCCGTCACCGCTTTCGCGGCACGACTTGCACTGGAAGAGTTCGATAAAGAGAGCCAAACTTGGCGGAGTGCACAAGTATGACTCGGATAAAACAATTAAATGGGAAATATTCAACATAGAGTTAGGCCCTATGTCAAATACCCGGAGGCCATAGTGGCTCAGAACATCTCGAAAGAAGGGGTGACCCGGAGGACGGAACCCCCGGGTCACGTGTTCGACGAAGCAGATTACCTCGTCGTCGGCAGGCGTGGGCCGGGTCTCATCACCCGGCACCCTCCAATGGATATCTTTTTGAGAAGGGAGAATCCCTAACTCGGCCAGCTCTTCTAACTTAGCCTTCGTGACCGTGGATCGCGCCCAGTTGGCGGATATGGAGTTGGAGGTCTTGGCCTTGGCGGGCTGCTTCCCTTGCCTTTTGGGAGCCATGGGATCAACCTGCAAAACACAAGGCAAAAAGGTGCAAGAAGTAAGACTCGGAAACCATGAGCTATCCGAGTATTTGCGAATGGTATCAAGAAAGCATGGAAGTTAAGAATTATCCGGGTGTCATTCTAGAAGGCAAGGTTACAAGTTATCCGGGTATCAAGCATCATTATACAAACTATGGGGTACTTACGTATTCAAAGGTGTTTGAGGAAGACGGATGATTGCCCATATATCTACTGCAAGCAAAAGAACCGGAAGAAGAGGATTTTCCGGGTGTCAATGACATGCGCGGAAAATTGGGACGAAATGGATCTAGATTGGAAAACTTGCGGGCGATTTTACGGAGAAATTAATGGTTAATGATGATAGGAGAGTGGTGTGTGACCGTCAATCAAGATATTGGAGGAATTAACAAGCATCTAAGCAACCTAATCCGGCGCGACAAGAAAAATTGCCCGCGGGTTGGCCTAGATCCAATCTGGAGTAAATCGAGAAATTGCGAGGTTAAATTGATGGATACAAGGAACTTACTGAAGGGGATTGGAGTAGCACGCGGTGGCGGAAAATAGCGCACTCTAAATGTCCCTTCGCAACTCCCGGCGGGCCAGACGAGGGTGTGGCGGCGGAGCTCGGCGGCGGCGCGGGGCGGCTCGAAGATGAACGTAGCCGGTGGCGGTTTTGCTCCGGCGGGGGGCTTGAGGTTCTCGTGGTGGTGTTGCACAAGCACGAGAGATGAGGAAAGGGGAGGAGCTGGAATGAACCGTTGGAAGGTTAGGTTATCTCCTGGGCACCTATTTATAAGGTGCGGGCGGATAAACCTAGTCCAACGGGCGGGAGCCGGAAATTTCGGAATAACGGATACCTGCTTGGATTTGGTGAGATATGCTTTAAGTGCTGGACGAGATATCCGGACAGAGATAAGGAGGAGATCTTCTCCGCGATATCAGGATCAGTTATCGAGTAAAGTAAGCCGGATCTTTGACATTCTTATCAGGGCGTTGACCCGGAAAAAGTAAAGAAGGACCTAGAGAAAGCCGGGTTATTATATGGCCACCTTGGAGTTAGGCCTAGCTATTTATCAAAGCACCTTAACCCGGCCTCTATGGACTTGTATGTTTGATATTTATACAGGGAATAGCAAGCGCTTCAAGGAGGATCCCGTGAAGCCCAGGCTATTCTGGGGACTACTGATGGAGGGATGATAACCCGGTAGCCCAACGCCAAGGTGTAACTCGGCCCAAAGGACGCTGCGTAAAGATCCGGTTAGGATAAAGGAGCTTCTAGAAGGCCCAAGATCGTAGGCCTGGTAACCCGGATTGTGGGTTCCGGTAAGGAAGCTTAGGGTTTTGTAAGCGGTGTCCGGGTAGGACTCAGTGTATGCCTTGGAGAACAGGCCAGGGATCCGGATGCTTTATAAGCCGGTCCCTAGGTTAGGTTCAAGCCCCAAGAGTTAGAGCAGTATCGCTAGGTATCGAGTATCCAGTGTAACACGAGAGTTGAGATTAATATATCGAGATCGGAGACTCGGCGACTTGCTTGCCGGCTATCAGATCGCATATCATCATGTTTTCCTCTGAGCTAAACCCTCTCCCAAACACCTGTGCCGTCTTGCCCCAAGATAAATTACCCCCGGTAACGTCTGCCGTGATTATCCCACGACAAGGACCACTTGTAGTCGGCGGCTACTTGTGCAAGAGTGTGGAAAGGGGTTGAGTGTTGTTGCAATTGGTAACATGGTTTAGCCAAAGGAGAGATAGAGGTATCACATTGGTTATCATCAAGTTTACTGAGAAGATTGGGCATCCCCTTATCATCTTGGTATCAGATTACTGGGTTTACTCGGTGAGCTGTATCTATCCCTTTAGATTTGAGTGTTTTTCATACCTATACAGAAAAAGCCACAAAAATATTAGTGTAGATCATTGCCATAGCTTTAGATAATCCCTAGTTTTCAATTTCAAGTTGTTGTTTTGTGTTTGATCTTGCGTTTCTTTTCTGTTTTTGAGTCATTAGGTTTCGGTTAGGTTAGGTTTCTTAGTTGTTCTTCAATTCCGAGTCGAGTCCATATACAAAAATCCCAAAAACATTACCTACCACAGAGCTTTAGTGCTTCCAATCCGAGTGGTACTCAATTTTCTACTGCGGCACGAAATCTCTGTTTTCCCTGCCGTGGTTTGCTCTTATTTCCCTCGGATTCAAGTTAATCCTATTACTACTCGGAATCGAGTCCCTGCCGCAGCACAAAATATCAGCAAAACGTTGCCGTGAGCTCTTCTAGTTCGAGTCGGTTTCGCTCTACCGCGGTTCCCTTTTGCGCTAAATTCGCTGCTGCCGCTGCCGCGCGTGTTTCCGCTCTGCTGCACGCACGCGCCCGACCACACACAGGCTCTGCCCTCTAGCGTGCGCTTCAGCCGCCGCCGTACGGCAAGATTTCAGCGAGTTTCGCTCCCGCGACAGCCTACCGCGTGCCCAAATCGGTGCGTTTCGTTGCCGCCGGCAGAAAAACAGCGCATTCTCTGCCGTGAGTCTCCTAGCTAGTTTTAGTTTCTTTTCTTTTGTTTTTCTTTTCCATTTTCTTTAGGAATTCAAGTCTGAACTTTGTGAACCTTAGACACAGCCTTTCTACAACAATTTTTTAGGTATCTTACCCATAAGACTAGCTACATTTTCTCTCTCAACAGGCTGCTCATATAATATATATCTTTTGTGTCACATAGTTAGCACTTGTTATTTTTGCTCCTAGTTGATATTGGCCATTGAAAAGTACAAAAAAATAGAAAAGAGAAAAAGTATAAAAAAAGAGAGAACACAGAAGTACAAAAGAGGCCGAGAGAATCATATTCTCAAGTGTTATTGGAGTTGTTTGTTATTGCTATATCTTGACACTATCAATTGAGCAATCTTGTGCCTGTTTATCTTGAGCTTAGCTAGAGTCTTTATAGAGCATTGCAAAAATTCATCCACATATTTGCTTTGCCAGATTTGTCTCCATTGGTGTGTGTTTCCTAGGTGCATCTTTTGGTATCCTCACAAACCGCAAATAGGATTGTTACTTGGTGATTGTTAGGTATCCCTACCAAGCCCCACTATATAACCTGTTTTGCCACTTTGAAAGCTAAAATCCATGGGTATTCTATTTTCCACACCAAGTCACGATAGTTGCTATTACTTGTTGGTAAGTTATTCTATTCACTTTGGAACGGTAAGGATCACCTCTTTGCTGGTTTTGAGTGAGTTGAGAGAGGTACCACAACCTATAGCAATTTTTATTTCACTAACCTATTAATCATGGCTTCTCCTAGTGATGTTTCAGCGCAGGCTAAGAAAGCAAATGGTGATGAGGCTGTGAAGTGGACAGATTTGGAGGAGATGCAAGAACAATTGAACACAACCATTAGTACAAAAAATTCAGAATTACATTCTCTTATTGACAAGCATGGAGTGGATATAGATACTCATGTTCAGAATTTGGGTTTGCAAATTGATACTGTTTCTTATACAACAGCTACCACAGAAGAGCAAGTTACAACTATGCAAGCAACTCTCACAAATTTGACTACAGAAATTGATGCTTTGACAACTTTGGTCACTCAAAGGCTCCCTGTCCAGGAGGATCATGGTAGTGCTTTTGGTGATGATAATAATGAGGGCAATTTTATCCCTCAAGGCAGAGGTGGAGGGAGAGGCAATGCAGGTGGCCATGGCTTTGTGGCAAGAAGAGTTCAAGCACAAGATCAACTTCCAAACCGAGAGGATGATGGGCTTGGCAAACCAAAATTCATGTTGCCATCATTCAATTTTGATACTGTTGATGTAGAAGAATATCTCATGTGGGAGCTGAAAATTGAAAAATTGTGGAGGATGCATGAGTATACTGAGGAGAGGAAAATTAAACTTGCTTCTTCAGGTTTTGATGGCTATGCTTTGCTATGGTGGGATAATATTACAAGAACTAGAGAAACAGATAGAGAACCTGAAATTGTCACATGGAGGGAGATGAAGCAAGTTATGAGAGATAGATTTGTGCCCAAAAATTATTTGAGATCATTATATGACAAGCTGCAACACTTGAGACAAGGGTCAAATTCTGTGGATGCTTATTTTAGGGAGATGGAGCTGATCATGCAAAGAGCTAGAGTGAGAGAAGATCTAGAACATACTATGCAAAGATTTCTTTCAGGCTTGCAATTTAAAATCAAGAGCATTGTTAGGCATGTGCAATATAATGATATGAATGAGCTCTTACATCAAGCAAGGGAGGCAGAAAAGCAATTGGCCGAGGAGGCTCTTATGGCTCCAAGGAGGACATTTACTCCTAGATCATTTTTTTCATCACCACCACCACAACCAGCTCCTAGCCGTGGGGTTTCATCCACCAAACCCGAGAGTTCCACCTCTAATTCTAAGAAGCAACTACAACCAGCAGAAAGTGCAAGTGGTTCCACAACATCTACAGCTAGAAATAGGGACATGAGCTGCCATACATGTGGAGGAAAAGGCCACTTCATGAGGGATTGCCCTAATAAGAAAGTTATGCTTCTTAATGCTAATGATGGGTATGAAAACAGGTGATGATGCTGATCCTAATTAGGAGGATGATGATGGTCCTATTGATTCATATCCTTCTAGCTATCCTACTTTTGTTTGCACAGAAAACATTGAGTGTTCTTCCTAGTCCAGAAACTCAGAGATGCAATTTATTCCAAACAAGAGCAATTGTAGGTCCTCAGTTGGCTTGCAAAGTGATTATTGATGGAGGTAGTTGCAGAAATTTAGCAAGCAAGGAGTTGTGTGCAAAGCTTAAATTGAGATATATTCCACAGCCTCATCCTTATCATATACAGTGGCTTAGTGATAAAGGAGAGATGAAGGTGACCCACATGGTGAGAGTTGAATTTCAAACTGGCCCTTACAAAGACACCATTGAGTGTAATGTAGTGCCTATGTCAGTTTGTCACATGTTGCTTGGGAGACCTTGGCAGTTTGATAGGAGTGTGACACATGATGGGAGAGCAAATACCTATCAGCTGAAGTGGAATGGAAAGGACATAATTTTGAGGCCTATGACACCACGGCAAATTGTAAATGAGTCTAGACAAAAAAATCCTGAGAGTGAAAACAAGAGTGCTGTGAGTGAAAATAGCAAAACCAATCTGAGTGGTAAAAATAAAAGTGAGGGAGTGAGCCTATTATGCATGTTAGCCACTAAAGAGGACTTGAGAGAATTTCGAGAGGACCCTACTATGCTTCCTATATTTCTTATGCACAATGTAGAAATATTGGTTTCTAATGACATGACCCCTATTCCTCTTGGTGTTTCTCATGTTTTACAGAAGTTTGATGATGTTTTTCTAGAGGAGGTACCAGCAGGGCTGCCACTATTGCGTGACGTTGAGCATCAAACTGATTTGATTCCTGGAGCTACATTGCCAAATTGATCCACTTACAGGACCAGTCCCCAAGGGACCAAAGAAATACAGAAACAAGTGCAGGAGCTTCTTGATAAAGGGTATATTCTAATTAGCCTCTCTCCATGTGTTGTTCCTGTTATTTTAGTTCCTAAGAAAGATGGTACTTGGCGCATGTGTGTAGATTGTAGAGCAATTAACAACATCACTATTCGTTATCGTCATCATATACCTCATTTGGAGGACATGTTAGATCAATTAAGTGGTGCTGCTGTTTTCTCTAAAATTATTTGCGTAGTGGTTATCATCAAATTAGGATGAGAGAGGGGGATGAATCGAAAACTGCTTTCAAAACAACATTTGGTTTATATGAATGGTTAGTGATGCCTTTTGGTTTAACTAATGCACCTAGTACTTTCATGAGACTTATGAACCATGTTTTGAGAGAGTTTATTGGTAGATTTGTGGTAGTTTATTTTTATGATATTCTCATATATAGCCATAATGAACATAAACATGTTGATCATATTAGACAAGTCTTGCATGTGTTAAGAGCAAATCAATTATATGGTAATCCGTCTAAGTGCACTTTTTGCAAAGATAAAGTCATTTTTCTGGGATATGTTGTTTCTAAACATGGTATTGAAGTGGATGAATCTGAAATTTAAGCTATTAAAAATTGGCCTATTCCTATCTATGTTAGTCAAGTAAGAAGTTTTAATGGATTGGCTGGTTTCTATAGAAGATTTGTAAAAGATTTTAGTACACTTGCTGCACCTTTGAATGAACTCACTAAAAAGGGTGTTACATTTGTGTGGGGGGCTGCACAAGATATTGCTTTTAATGAGATAAAAACAAGTTGATTTATGCCCCATTGCTCATATTGCCAAATTTTAATAAGCAATTCGAAATTGAGTGTGATGCAAGTGGTATTTGTATTGGTGGAGTGGTTATGCAAGAAAACAAACCTGTAGCTTATTTTTCTAAGAAATTGCATGGTGCTCAATTGAACTATTCTATTTATGATAAAAAATTGTATGCACTTGTTAGAGTTCTTGAGGTCTGGAAACATTATTTGTGGCCAAAATAAGTTATCATACATTCTGATCATGAGGCTTTGTAATTTTTAAAGAGCCAATCTAGCCTTAATAAAAGACATGCTAAGTGGGTTGAATTCATTGAATCTTTCACATACATAATCAAATATAAGAAAGGCCAAGATAATGTAGTTGCTGATGCTCTCTCTAGGAAAAGTATGCTTTTAACTCAATTGGATGTGAAAATTCTTGGTTTGGAGAGTGTGAGAGAATTGTATGCTCAAGATAATGATTTTAAACATGCATATGCAAATTGTACTAATGTGAAAGCATGGGATAAATTTCATTTGCATTATGGATACTTGTTTAGAGCTAAAAAATTATGTGTGCCCGAGTCGTCCTTGTGTTTGTTATTGCTGCAGGTATCACATAGTGCTGGATTGATGGGACACTTTGGGAGGAAGAAAACATTGATGATGTTGGCTGATCACTTCTATTGGCCACGAATGAGAAGATATGTAGAGAGGTTTTTGAGAGGTTGCATCACTTGCAACAAGGCTAAGTCTAAACTTAAACCTCATGGTTTATATACTCCTCTACCTTCACCTAATACACCTTGGGAAGACATTAGTATGGATTTTGTGTTAGGGTTGCATAGAACTAAAAGAGGACATGATTCTATATTTGTGGTAGTGGATAGATTCTCTAAAATGTCACGTTTTATTGCATGCCACAAGAGCGACGATGCGTCGCATGTTGCTAATCTGTTTTTCAGGGACATAGTGAGATTACATGGAGTACCCAAGACTATTGTTTCTGATCGTGATGTGAAATTCATGAGCTAATTTTGGAAGACACTATGGGGGAAGCTGGGGACAAAGTTGCTGTCTTCTACTACTTGTCACCCCCAAACTGATGGACAAACGGAGGTGGTGAATCACACATTATCTACATTGTTGCAAGCCATGATCACAAAGAACCCGCGGGAGTGGAAGGAGTGTTTGCCACATGTTGAGTTTTCCTACAACAGGGCTGTACATTCTACTACTGAGTTATGCCCGTTTGAGGTGGTGTATGGTTTTAAACCCACAACACCACTTGATTTGCTGCCACTTCCTATACAAGAGAGAGTCAATATGGAGGATTCCAAATGTGCCGATTTTGTGAACAAGATCCATGAGAAGACCAAGAGAGCAATTAAGAAAGCAGGAAGACATGTAGCCGAGAGAGTTAACAAGAAGAGTAAGCAAGTACTATTTCGGCCAGGAGATTTAGTGTGGGTGCATTTTCGCAAGGATAGGTTTCCCACATTGCGCAAGTCCAAGTTAATGCCAACAGGTGCTGGTCCATATAAAGTGCTTCAGAAGATTAATGATGATGCCTACATAATTGATCTTCCTCGTGATGAGTTTGGTGTGAGTAATTCTTTCAATGTTGTTGATCTATCACCATACCATGGAGAGGACCTTGATGCGTCGAGGTCGACGCCTTTTCAAGGGGGTGAGGATGATGAGGACATCCCTAGTGCTTCTACACTTTCTCCCGTTGAGGATGTTGCTATTAAAGAGAAACATGATGAGGTGAGAATTGGACCAATGGCAAGATCAAGAACTAAGTTATTACAACAGTAGGTGGATTCTCTCTTATTAGAATATGATGTTTGTATTCATGAGAATTTTATATTACCTAAATCCATGCATTTATGTATACTCAGGTTTTTTGATAACACAAGCATGGATGGAGGTGCACTTCAAGAGGAGCTAGAAAACAAGATCACTATGGTGAAAACAAACATGGAAGATGGTGAAAACAACAATACAAGTGTGGAAAACAATTGCTAGTTTGTTATTCCACACTAATAGATGGTGAAAACAAGAGGAGGGCGCCCACAATGGATATCAATGTGCCACATAGATTCCTAGTGGTAATAGATATGGTTTGTATACCTTTATGGCCGCACCCCTTAATGTATGGGTCGGTTTGTATCAATTTGGTTCGAGTCCAAATTCCAACTAGAGTCCGAAGTAGTTTCTATTCGGGTTAGGGATGGTTGCTTGCGCAAGACCCCTTGTGGCCGCACCTTACCCCCTCATATAAACCCCTTGGTGCGAATTAGATAGGTTAGACTACGATAAAACATAAACCCTAGACTTCCAGATTGTATTGCTCCAAGCATTCATCTTCAATCATATTACCCTGCAAAACTGAGTGTATTCTGCTGTTCCATTGGGAATAAGGAGAAACGGGACCACTTGTAGTCGGTGGCTACTTGTGCAAGACTGTGGAGTCTCGAATATCCAAAGGGGTTGAGTGCTGCTGCAATTGGTAACAGGGTTTAGCCAAAGGAGAGATCGAGGCATCACATTGGTGATCATCAAGTTCACTAAGAAGATTGGGCATCCCCTTATCACATGTATTGTTAATGTCAATTTGATTAGGTTGTCAATGTTGGCGCAGTGCGAGGGTATAACATGCCAAGGAGGGGCTATTCCTGTCTATGCTTGTGGAACATCCAAGTTATCAGAAGATATGAAATCAAAAAAACCTAACATCGAGTTCACTGGGAACTGGACCGAATTCTGCACATTCGCACATATTGCCCGTCATGATATCGAACATCGCTATTTTTGGCCAAATTTTCGAATTTATGGTGGATAGAAGAAAAATTGGTGGAAAAGGTGGGGAGTGGGTGTCGGATTCGTGTCAATCTAGCTCTGATACCAGATGATGAGCTGTTGACCTCGTAGTTTGGCCCGATCTTCACGAATCGACGAAGAACGACAAGAATGCGAAGAACGGCAAGAACACGAGAGGGGGAATCGAGGGGGAATCATGGGCAAACTCGGGGAAACACAAAGGGGGGATAAATAGCAAGAACCGAAAGATGCCAAACCTCCCATCAACTAAACCCCGAGGGCCGTCTACGGAACGATCGATCCAACTGAACTCACCTTGATTGAAACCGATTTACACCCGTGGCCGGTCCACCGCGCCAATTGAACCTCAAGGATTTATGAGAGGGAGATTGGAAACTCCTAACAGAATCCACGATGGGAAAGGATAGGTAGTTGTGGTGAATCTTGATACGGTCCTAGATGATCATCATAGGAGTAGCCTCGTAATAGGAGTCACCTCGCAAGAGGGATACAAGGGCAAAGCCCGAAGTTCTCAAATCATCCCTAACCCTAGATCTAGCCACCAGAGTCCCTTATATAGCCTAGGGGGTAGGTGGGGTGAAAACGGGCAAATTCCTCTTGTTTTCATGTGGCAGCAGGGGACCCGGCCAGGGAGGCCGGCCTGGCTGGCCAGTGAGGCCGGGGTGGGGCTGGGCGCCTAGCCTGGGGGGCTGGCCTGGGGCCGGGGTGGGGGCCGGAGCGTTCGGCTGGTGGCTGGCCTGACTCCAGGGTTGGCTGGCCTGAGGCCGGGGTGTGAGGAGGTGAGGCCGTCCTGCTCGGGTGGGTGGCCGGCCTGAGGATGGGGGGAGGCCGGCCTGGCCGGGGGTTGAGGCCGGGGGCTTCCCTCCGTTCTTCCTCCTCGGAGCTCCGATCTTGATGCCGTCTTCTCCCACTTTCTTCCGAGCTTCTCGGGCACCGTCTTGGACATGATCTTTAGCATCGGGTGCACCGTCTTGGGATCCATGGTTTGATCCAACCTATGCATGTAGAGAGGTATTTCATGAGGTAGCGCACTGTTCACCAAGTCACCGGAAACATACGGAGATAGGAGTGAGTTCACCTTGTCGTGTATCGATGTTGTGCTTGGTGGAATACGGTGGGCTGCATCATCTTCCCCCTTGAAGAAGAGTCGTCCTCGACTCTCGGTCCATCCATGCATGAGCGGGAGAAGGAATGTTGACGACGAAGATGTCGTTGAAGTTGAGCCGTTTGTCGAAGTTCATGTGGCGGTGGGCTCATAGTGGGAGTTTTCCAAAGGTGACGATGGGCATGAAATGTTCCTCCTTGGATGGGTGAGGGAGATCTTGTGAGGCGGTGTAGTCGTTGAAGTTGAGCCTCTTATCGAAGGTCATGCCAAGGTATGCTCGTGGAGGGTGTAGGCCAAAGACAATGACGATCTTGACATGGTCCTCATTGGATGGATGAGGATGAGCTTGAAAGGCGATGTGGTCGTCATCGAAGAGCTCAAGAGGTGGTTGCTCCATTGGTTGCGGGAGCGGTAGATTGTAGATGAATTTGAAATTTGTTGCGTTGTCGTTGATTCTCTTGTCGAAGTCCATGTACATCTTGGCGGTTGGCATGTAGTCGTGGTGGTCATTGTCGTTGACGCGCTTGTCGAACTCCAAGTGCATCTTGACGAAGGGGATGTAGACGTGGTAGTCATTGTTGTTGACGCGCTTGTCAAACTCCAAGTGCATCGTGACCTTTGTGGTGTAGATGGAGAAGTCATTGTCGAGGATGCGCATGTGGAACTCCAAGTACATCTTGACATGAGGGATGTAGGCATAGTAGTCTTTGTCGTGGATGCGCTTGTCGAACTTCATGCACATCGTGATATGTTGGATGTAGGCGCAGAAGGCGTTGATGTCGAAGTTCTTGTGACGCGCCGTGTTGATCTTGACTTGAGGAATGTGGATGGAGAATGCATTATCGTGGATGTCCTTGTCAAGCTCCATGTGGATCATGACGAGCGGAATGTGCTCCTTCCAAATCTTCAAGTCGGTGTCGATGTTCATGCGGTGTGGAGAGTCTTGTATGGTAAATAGGCCATGAGGTTGAGCATGCTTGATAGGGTCACCCAATCTCTGCAAAATATACAACAAAGATGGAGAGAAAGTTGGTAAGCCGTTAGTGTCAATAAGCACAAATGGGGTTTTGCTCTCAACTCTCATCTCACTATTCGTGGCTATCATGGCGATGCCTCTAAGAACACTCATGCTTTTTCCACTCATTATGGGCTTGTGGCTCTTACTCACGTGATGGTGGATCTCTCTCTCACCACTCATCTCACTAGAAGCTTGAGAGGGGACACTAGAAGGCTCCCAAGTCTTGGCACTTGAGTTGTGCGGGTTTGTTGAAGTCATTGCATTGCTTGGAGTCGGTAGTGTCATGGCATGTGGCGAGGAGGACTCGATCATCTCGACGCTTGGGTGGATCTCCAAGTGTGGAATGTTGGGCTTGCTTGTAGGAGGAGGTAGGGTCATGGCTTGTGTCGAAGAAGGCTCCATCATCTCCGTGATGTGGTAGTGTAAGCCATGCCTTGTAGCGTCCTCAAGTGGTTGATGGTGATGACGATGATGATATCCTTGACTGGAATGGTGGCTTGAGCATGGCCTTGTGGAGGTTGGAATGAGTTGCTTTGAAGTCTAGGGGAGTGTGTAACCCAATTCTTCGCTACCTCCATCAATGATAGATGTGCCATTGACGCCAGCTCTAGAGAGGTTGCATCTTTGGTCATTATCTTGAGTATAGGTTTTAAGAACTCGTGTCATAACTCGGGATGAATTCTCGGCCTCATTGCAATAGACGCTTTCGTCACCATTGGTCGGCATGTCTAAGGAATTGAGAGCTAGTTGGTGCAAGGCATAGTATTGGCCTTCACTCATGTCGACATGGTCAAAATTTGGTTGGCGATCATGATCATCTCGTTGGTAGCATTAGAAGCTCTCTTGCGGATGGTCGGAGTTGTCACTTGTGTCATTGGAGACGAAGAAGAAGAAGACCTTGGGATGATCCTCTTTCACAATGTCACATGCATCAACGTCTTCATCATAGAGTGGTGTAGTGGTCTCCTCATGCATATGGTGATGTTGATCTTGTGTCATGGGAGGAATAGCTTAACACTCTTGATGTTGGTGTTGCAATTGTGGCGATGAGGGAAGCTCATGCTCTTGATCATGAAGGTCATAGTTCTTCCTCATGGAATGTCGCACAAGGTGGATGAGTAATGGTGTCGGTGGTGAAGTGAATCTCACCTCATGTGTTGAAGAAGGAAGAGGATCATGGCATATATGGCGTTGTAGGCCTTGCTCATGTGCTTCATCATGAAGTCCGTAGTCCTTCCTCCAAGTATGTCGCTCATGGAAGTTATGGTTGGGTGTTGGTGGTGAAGTATCTCTCGCCTCTTGTCTCGATGAAGTAGTGGTATCATAGTGTCCATGACGAGGATTCTCTTGATCCTTGTCGAAGGCGGGGTGCGACGAGAAAGCACAAGGTTGGTGAAGATGAGGTGGAGGCTCCCATTCCTCATGTTGGTGATGACGCTCATGGTCGTTGATCCTTGGAATATTGAGGCAAAGGACGCTCAAGTTGTTGTCGTCATCGTCTTGATGATGTGGTGCTTCATCCAATATGGTAGGAGAAGAGTCATGGATAGAATCTCCATTTGCTTGATGTTGACGAGGTCGCTCATGTGGGTCCTCATCAAAAATAGGAAGTGAGAGGTCACTTGGAGAAGCTTCACTTGCTTGTTGTTGACGTGGGCGCTCAAGAGATTCCTCATCAAACATGGGAAATGAGAGATCATGAGTAGCATCCGCGCTTAGTTGTTGTCGAAGTGGGCGCTCATTGGGGTCTTCATCAAAGAGAGGAAGTGAAGGAGCATGTTGAGCATTCTCACTTGGTTGTTGTCGATAGTGGTGCTCATTGGATTCCTCATCAAAGATGGGAAATGAAGTAGCATGCAATCCCACTTGATTGTTGTCGATGGTGGCGCTCAATGGGGTCTTCCTCGAAGATGGGGAAAGACAAGCCATACGGAGCATTCTCACTAGCTTGATGTTGAGAAGGTATCTCATTTGGGTCTTCATCAAAGATAGGCGGTGGAAGCTCATGTGGGTCATCCTCATTGGTTTGGCGATGGCGGTCATGATGGAGAGGATGGCGCCGGTGGTCATTGTGGTGAAATTGTTGTTGGAGGCATGCTTCGCGGAAACCACTAGAAGCAATGTCATGGGCACCTTCTTTATAATGGCCTTGGTCTTGGTGGTCATTGTGGTGGTGACACACATTTTGCCTTGGAAGCCTTGAATGTGGACTAGCACCATCCACGAAGTCACGTAGACCATAGTCATGAGTCGATCTTGGAGAAGGTGGGTGACGAAGAATATCCGGTCGTAGAGGGTGATCTTGAAGAGGGTCACCACGGCCTTGGCGATGTCGAGGTCGAGGTAGTGGTGATGGCGAGCAATGCTCGAACCAATGTCGTCGCGGAACTTGAGGTGGAGGATGCGTTGAGGTGGTATCAGAGCCAGGTTTACCACTCTCTTGCATGGGGCGATGATGATCATGGCGACGATCTTGGTGGTGAGCTTGGTGATGATCATGTGGAGACTTTCCATTGCGTCGTGGCTTGGAGGTCGATGATGATCCATGGCGGTTGGCGAGGATGGTCATGGTGCCTTCAATACTGGCCATGTGATCATTGAATCTAGCATGATGAGCTTGTAGTTGATGGTCCAAGCGCTCCAATCCATCACGAGCAAGTTGGCAAAGCCGAAAGTGTTCATGGCGGTTGACGAATTTGTGGTAGCCGTTGTTGTTGAAGAATGAGGTTCCTTGATCTTCCGAGCTCGGCCTTGTGAATACTCCTTCCCTAGCCATCTCAACAAGCACACAAGGGTGATATGAAGAAATGGATGTCACACTTACCCAATGTTACCTTTTTTTGGTCGTATTGAGGCTGGTGGATGAGCCTAGGTGTAGGGCGGTATGTCAAAAGTGAGTCCAAAAAGATCGAAAGAAAACCGCAAAGGACAACACACACGCTATATGTGGAAGGAAAATGGGTTAGAAATGTGGCGAGGAAAACGACAAATCCAAAGAAAAGTGTGTTGTAAAACATGGAGAAGAACCAAAGAAAAGTTAGCACGAAAACCAATCCTAGTGGAGGAAAATGATATGGTGGAAACTAAAAACACACACACACAAGGGATAAATGGGGTTAGTGCGGCCAATGGATGACCGGAGACGAAATGTGCCTAACGAAGAATAAGCTCAATGCCACACCAACGCAAGGAGGACACTAGCTCAAACCGCAATTAATCAGAGGAAACAAGATTCACAATGTGGCAACCGGTCACTCTCTTCTCTCATGCAACTCGAAGCTAAACGTTCCTACAAATGATAGCAATTGGCATCGATCTTTTTCTTCTTTTGGCTCTTTTTGCTTCTTTCTCTTTCTCCTTTTTTTGATTTTTCGCTTGTTGATGATGATGATGCGGAGATGATTCCCAAATGACAATTCCTACTCGAAGCTATCCTCTCACAAGCGCAAAAAATCTCACTCTCGGTGCCACAAATGCGATGCCAAGCGATGTAAAAGAGCTAGTCCGAATGGGCAAGGTACACAAAGGATGGGGTTAGTTCAAGCGGAAGCAAGTTATACCTATGTGGTGGATGATCTCGGACTTGCGGCCGGAGGGTGTCGACGTCGTGTCGATCCGTTGATGTAGTTGCATAGATGATGTTGTGGGCTTCGCGTTGAAACTTGAATCACTCAAATCGGATCAACAACGACAAGGAAAAACACGTTTGAAAATCTGTCCAAGAATCAAAGAGCAGGATTTTTCTGGGCTTTTTGCTCAATTTCGAAATTCCTCTCAAATCAAGAAATTTTTTGGACAAATTCAAGAAAAGTGGCTGAAGAGAAAGGTGGGGAATGGTCTTTGGCAACAAATCTATGGATCAAAACCACGAAAAACTCAACAAATCAATAGATCGGTCGAAATCCCTTTTGGCTATTTTTGGTCAAATTTTCAAATTTACGGTGGATAGAAGAAAATTTGGTGGAAAAGGTGGGGAGTGGGTGTCGGATTCATGTCAATCTAGCTCTGATAGCAGATGATGAGGTTTTGACCTCTTAGTTTGGCCCGATCTTCACGAATTGACGAAGAACGACAAGAACGCACGAAGAACGCGAAGAACACGAGAGGGGGAATCGTGGGCAAACGCGGGGAAACACAAAGGGGGGATAAACAGCAAGAACCGAAAGATCTCAAATCTCCCGTCAACTAAACCCCAAGGGCCGCCTACGGAACAATCGATCCAACTGAACTCACCTTGATTGAAACCGATTTACACCCGTGGCCGGTCCACCACGCCAATAGAACCTCAAGGATTTACGAGAGGGATATTGGCAACTCCTAACAGAATCCACGATGGGAAAGGATAGGTAGTTGTGGTGAATCTTGATACGGTCCTAGATGAACATCATAGGAGTAGCCTCGTAAGAGGAGTCACCTCACAAGAGGGATACAAGGGCAAAGCCCGAAGTTCTCAAATCATCCCTAACCCTAGATCTAGCCACCAGAGTCCCTTATATAGCCTAGGTGGGTAGGTGGGGTGAAAACGGGAAAATCCTCTTGTTTTTGTGTGGCAGCAGGGAGGCCGGCCAATGAGGCCGGAGTGGGGATAGGCGCTCAGCCTGGGGGCCAGCCGGCCTGTGGGGCCGGCCTAGGGCCGGGGTGGGGGCCGGAGCCTTCGGGCTGGTGGCCAGCCTGGCTCCAGGGTTGGCCGGCCTGAGGACGAGGTGGAGGAGGTGAGGCCGACCTGCTCGTGTGGGTGGCCGGCCTGAGGATGGGGGGAGGCCGGCCTGGCCGGGGGTTGAGGTCGGGGGTTCCATTTCCCTCCGTTCTTCCTCCTCGGAGCTCCGATCTTGATGTCGTCTTCTCCCACTTTCTTCCTAGCTTCTCGGGCACCGTCTTGGACATGATCTTGAGCATCGGGTGCATCGTCTTGGGCTCCATGGTTTGATCCAACCTATGCATGTAGAGAGGTATTTCATGAGGTAGCGCACCGTTCACCAAGTCACCGGAAACATACGGAGATAGGAGTGAGTTCACCTTGTCATGTATCGATGTTGTGCTTGGTGGAATACGGTGGGCTGCATCATAGGCCGCAAGGGAGTACCAGCAGTTCAGGTTCTGAAAAACTGATCAATTCTAGAGGCGTAGTACTTGTCTTTTATTATTACTAGTAAACATGCCCGTGCGTTGCTACGGAAGAAATACTATTTGTCCATTGTTTCTTCGCTGCTCGCCACGGTTTCAAGGGACTTCCGGTGGTAGTCTGCCATTGTCGCCTCTACTGTCGTCGGCTATTCCGGTGGTAGTAGTTGACCACGGTGCTGCATTGTTCATGTATGTACGAATTTGGTTGGGTTTTGAATCACCATGGCACTGCACTCAAGTTACTCAGCTCAGACGGAGGCGATGCGAGCGCATTGCGGAGGCTCGCGACGGGAGCGCTCTCGCTCGCACCGCCGTGGGGGTCTAGGCTGTGGTCAGCTACGACTGGCGGGCGGCCATCGATAGCACTCTCCATCCATGTGTGATGCACGACATTGGCATCTTCCCCACCTCCTTGAGTCCTGGTACGACTGAGCACACATCTGCGGACCATGCGCCTTCTCCAGCAGT
The DNA here is from genome assembly GCA_028641055.1 of Alopecurus myosuroides. Taxonomy (NCBI): domain Eukaryota; kingdom Viridiplantae; phylum Streptophyta; class Magnoliopsida; order Poales; family Poaceae; genus Alopecurus; species Alopecurus myosuroides. The sequence continues at coordinate 109,805,928 of CM054063.1, read as the reverse complement.
GACGCAACCAAGCCAAACACGGTTCTTGGATCGCATCATCCGGGATGTTGAAGAAGTTGTCGCATCTAAAGTCGATCATGGCGCTGGCGCTCACACGCGGCTCAGCGTCATGCGCTCCTCTGACAAGAATTTCACAGCAATCAATCTTTGATCTTCCTGCTCTTCTCAACAATCCTTAATCGTGTGGTGTATGCAACAATTCGAGCATGATCTCAAAGTGCTTGCCGGTGGAGTTGGCTAGCGTGATCATCTTGCTCTTCTCAACCATGACTTTGTCAATTTTCTTTGGTCCACCGTGGTCGCCATGATCTTGCTTGATATCCTGTGGAAGCGATAACCAACGTGTATGATAGATTGGAAGGCTCAATCTAGTCGTGTATTCAATACGCACGCCACGTGATTTTTACTCTAAGCTAGCTATATACGATGGGCAAACGTCATGAATCAAAGCCAGCCACCCACTTCCGTTGCGAATATATTCGGCAATTGGTTAAATGGGGTTGATAAACGATTTAAGATTATTGTTAGGGTAGGAGCGCTTGCCGTTATTTGGTCGCTCTGGCTATGTAGAAATGACAAGATTTTCAATGATAAAAACTTTTCTCGTATGCAGGTTCTATTCAGGAGCACAGGTATTCTCCGTTCGTGGTCCACATTACAGCGAGGGGAGTTACGAGGCCTTTTTACGGAGGCATGTGCACGACTGGAGCAGGTGGCGAGGGATATTTTTATCCCACATGGATGGCCGCTTGATCTACGGATTGAGGCTCCATAGCATCGACAGTCTACAGCAGATGTTTTGTAGCATTGTCGCTCTGTTTATTTTCAGTTTCAGATTTCGGCTGTGTGCATCTCACGATGCAGAGGCCGGGTGTAATGCTTGAACTATTTGAGTAATAAAGCCCTTTATCAAAAAAAAAAAATGAACCAAAGCCAGCCAGTACGCGTGCATAAGTATTTATAGTAGGAACCGTGAACCTTGCTAAGTAGGAGTAGGATCAGTACCAACAGTACCTTGCTAAGTAGGATTAGTACTCCTTAATTAAGTACGATTAGAACTATGATTCAATTTTTATTACTTACCTAGTCAGTGTGATCAAATAAGCCCACGCGACTTACCAACATGTTTTAATTTGATTTTTTTTACTTATCGGTGACAGAGTGGGTAATTATTTACAACTTTAAGGTTAAATCCGGGTGACGTTGCCAACCAACCAACAAACTAAGGAAACTTTAACACTTTTATTATTAGATATATAATACACAAACATATATACATATATATATATATATATAGTTGAAATCCCATGCTATATATATATATATATACATATATATATATAGTTGAATTCCCATGCGTTGCTACGGTTTTTAAAATTGTTTCGTCGCCACAAATGGAAACCTAGTGCACACGAGATATACGAATAATGAAATTTTTGTAATTAGCATTTGAAAGATAATACCCCATACAAATTCTCTTTGCCACTCTATGTCTCCTTGCTTGTCACCATTGTGCTTCAAAAATCATCATCTAACTTTTGACAACCATAATCGTTGTGGGCTTTCAACATTGTTGTGCTACCTTGATGAGTCATGCCATCTGCATTGCCTAGTTGAGTAGTTTTGATTAAGGTTTTATATTATGCCATGACTTGTATAAGATGACGGTTATGTCTATCCTAACAACATGAAGTTCGAATAGTAAATCTCTACGTATCATCATTAAATATTCTTCATTTTCCAAAAAGAAATATAAATAGCAGGAAATTCATGTAAATATGACGCGAGCAGAGTAAATGTCAAACAATAGCCTAGTAGCGTAATGAACCTTTGTTGTCAATGATCTTGTGGCACTTACCGAGCAATAAGAATGCTATGTTGTCATACAAAATGTCGAACTGCCGGACCTGGACACTTGCAGTTTGGCACAGACAAACACGAAGAAAAAGGGGTCGTTTTCCTTTGCGCTTGAAGACTACAGATCCATTGCGAGCAGGCGCTTGGGCAGCATAGAGAATCCCAGCTGCCCACGCAAATTAAATGACAAGTTCAGCTAATCTGTGGTGTGAGGAGCGAGAAACGCAGCGCGTCCACGTGCAGAATCTGCAGGCGTTTCAGCGCCACCGCAACGGTGAGCATGCATGATGGCTGCAAAAACGGCTAGGGGCAGGTCATGCGTGCGAACTTGGCCCCGATCGTCGTGTTGTCGTGCCGGTTCGAGGCCATTGGAAATATCCAATTATATGCTAGACAACGAACTCCGATGCGAAGACAAGTGTTGTAGCATACAACCATACAGCTCGCCGAGCCTTGAACATGTCGGCAACCAGATATTGGGCAGGGTCTTTACCATCGGAGGGGACCTTACTTGCGGCCATGGCTTTGAACTTGATGTGCCCATTCCACCATCCTGGTTGTTCGTCTCTAGTACGTTCGTGCTGATCGGTTATGAGCGTCCTGATGCAGACAGAGGAAGGAGAACGGTGACGAACAAAAAGAAAAAGTTCCGCCGGGTATTTTGGACTCGGCCCACGAGAGAGGATCATGGGGTGCTTGGAGATTGGTGAGAGAAGTGGCGTGTTTCAATCATACGAGGGGCCTCACGAGGGAGTTGCTGGGGGACGGTCCCAGAATTTTTTTCCTCACGTGAGTGAAGGCTGATAGCTAACTCCGAGAGGATAATACGTGAGGGTGGGTCGTCGTAAGAATGTGTTCGTATGGACACCACATTGTTGGCCTTGACTTTAGGATTTTTTTCATGATCGAGAAATCGGTTCGAATCATATACGTATTAGCCCTGGACTCGAGTAAATAGACAGATAGAATATCCCAATAGGTACAACTTACCGGTGGGAAGGTGGGTAATTCGTATCGATTTTGAGGGTAGTTTCAATGACCTACAAAACGAACCAAACTAAGAAAGGCTTAACGCCTTTATTATTAGGTATAGACTTCATAAAATTGTATTTTGTTAAGTTATATATGTACGAGACTTGTTCTATAATGTCTGTATTCTTAAAAGACTTTTCTAGCTAGACAGTTAAATATAAGTTTCTTAACGAGACATTTCGTGCTTAATGGTAATAATATATCTGCAGTTTGTTCTCTGCCGATTGATGATCATTTAGGCCAACTCCAATAACAATATAAATCCATAATTTACAAAAATAAACGGCGAAGATCTAATTTTCATTGATTATTTAAGATCAATATTACAAAATATGATCTACATACTATCTAGCTTGGTAGCACTAGCTGTGTACTACTGATCCAACTCTGATGCTGATTTCTTGTTGTCAGATTCCTCCTCCGCGCCACCGTCTTCGCAACGACGCTTGCGGAGGGCTGTCGCCTTCCCATCGGCGGCTGTAGCGTTCCCACATTTAAATAATATAAGAATATCTGTGTTATTGTGCTAGTCTTTGGATCAATTGCTAGCACCACAGTACAAGATGAAATATCATGCAAATGCATCAGATTCTATTACATCCCATGATCCAGTCTTTACAAAATAATATTACAACTTGCATAGTCTTAGAATATTAGAAGAAAAACAAAGTAATACAGCGGAAACAAAGTACAACATTAAGCCCATCTTCTTCATGTTCCACAGGCAAAACATGTTGGCGATAGTCTCGAGATCCTAAACGAAATTCTCACTCGTCTTCAGAATCATCTGCAGGATAGAATATGCAGCCACAAGGGAGTCAATACAATTTAATGTATTGGCAAGTAACACTATGGTGGATATAAACGGAAAGACTAATACTACATGCTTATTTGGTTGAGTGGAGTTTTGGCTAAGTTTGCAGAAAGCCAGTTTTTTTTCTCCTATCACTTTTGTGAAACAAACTTTTCTGTTCAAAGGGGTGGCAACATTGGATTAAGATCCAAGCACCACAATACTGTTCACTTGGTCAAAATTTTACTTATTGAAAATGGTGATGAGATTCTTCCGTCATTCCTTGTCCAGCTGCTCATAGTTGTCCATAACCGGGGACACGAGTAAGATCTTAATTGTTAACTCTGCAGAGTTTGGGTACTTTCACCTTCAGACCCAAATCAGCCCAAACATCCTATACACTCTGAGTGCACTAAGAAAAGGAGAAGATTGAGACGATATCTTTCAGAAGAAATTCCACCATCGTTTGGCTTACCCGTTCCACCTATAATTATGCTACATCTGCTTGTAATCCTGGTGAGTTCATTCAACTTAGTTGATCACGACAAAGCCCATATGAACAAAGGCTGCACGGTAAGATACTAAACTTAGAAGGACATAGTAGTCTCTTTGTTCCTGGGTGGCCATCCTCAAGTGACAACCTCAAGTGGAATAATCCTTAGACAAGGCCCCTGAGGCAACACTCAACATAAACCAGTCTTACCACTTCCACCCAGGCGGTTCATTTATTAGTTATACTTAGAATTTTTCCTCAACATCTCGTAAATTTTTTTGTAACATTGCATAGCATCTACTAAGTTCTAAGGCTATCAGAATAACAAGGGTAAAAAAGATGGCTACACACTACTAGGATAATAGCATAGCATAACATAAATTATTAAAATTTCCTATCATGCATACTATTCAAAATCAAATAATGCATATGGAAAATAATGGGTAGTTGATGGTGTGTTACTTTCCTTGTTGAAGTTGGTGAAGACATCACACTCTCTTCACAAAGGATCGTTGCTCTCCGTACAATCTATTCATTGAAAACACAATAAAAAATAAACAAACATGCTATCAAGCAAACATACAAGTGAAGACATCGTACAAAGCAACAATCATGGAAAAAGGGGTTTAACCAAGTTGGTTAGGACACAGTCAAGGTTTGATTTTTAAAAGATTCATTCTCAAATGGTTCAATACTTATTATGGAGTTTCCAAGGTTTACTTGAAATGGACTAGGTTGAGTTTGATGTGATCAAACTTTATTGAAACCATATTTATCTAAGAAGTTCCAAGAGTTCACCAAGGTGATCTAACTATCTCCACTATTGTAACACATAACAATGTGTGACACTTAGTCATTTTCATCAAGACATTTGAGTGGTCTAGTTTAGTCTTTCCTTTTTGGGTTAAGGTAGGTCTAGGTTCAACTAACTTCATATCAATGGAGATAACAAGATAAAGTATTGGGCTTTTCTATTGGGGTCAAGGGTTGGACAAAAACAACTTGTTATTCTTCAATTTGTGTGGATTACTCCAAGTTTTCACATGTTTGTCTTCTTGAAGATCATCTTCATGCTTCTAATGTAGACTTGTTACTTGGATGGATTCTTATCTTGGTCTTGATAGATTCTTCATGGCTTACTCACTAGTTGGTCCAAGGTAGGATGGACAAAAAATACCACTAAGTCAAATTGGAAGGAAAAAAGAAGAAAGATAGAAAAAGAGAGGGAGATGTTTTCTTTTGAATTTCTTCACTCTTGTACTTCTTTGATTTGCTTATAATTGTGGAGTCCAAGTATTTTCTTCAAAATTTATTCATCGATCTTCCTTGTAGCTCTTCATGTTGCCACCAAGTTGAAAGTGAAGTGCCTTCTATTGCTTGAGTCTTGTTTTCCATTTGCTAACTTGATGAATTCTTGAAGCAAGAATAGGGGAGTGGAGGAGTAGATAGAAACTATGGTACTAGTATTTAAGGTTCACTACTTGGTCTTATATGTGATTGACACATTTTAGGGACTAGGTCTTGGCTCCAAATAGCCACAACAACAAGGAAAACAAGGATAGAAACAACTCTAAGACTTAAACAACAAGGGGCTACTATGACGGAGGTTTGGCTAAAATTACATGGTCATGGTCCAAGGATATCCAAAATAGTTGGAAAAGGATGTTTCTGGTTCAAGGTTACCAAATGGAACATTTTTGCAAAAGGAACAATATTAAAATTATTTATAGAATTAAATCTATGTAAAAAAATACTCAAATAGACCACTTAATTCTAAATTCAATTTTAACTTGTTCAAAAATGATTTTGGAACATAGTATATGAAAGTAAACATCCTAAGGTTTCCAAAACTATTTTATTTGCAATTTTTGGATTTGTAGAATTTGAATTCTGCCAAAATTCATCAAACAATCATAGTTGAAATTGAGCAAAATTTAAATGGTCAAATTTAAATTTGGCCAGTGCCAAAAGTTTCGACATGTTGTGCTGATTTCAAAAAGGCCAAGTTTGCTAAATTTGGCCAAGTGGTTAAAAAGTAATGAAGGTTCTAAGTTACAGGGTGTTTCTGCAAAATTACAATTTTATTCTATTCCGGATAAAACAGAAAAACATGGGCTGACATGGGTGCTGACAGAGTTGTGACTGGGCGCTGATTGGGCGTTGCGTGGCATGCTTACTAGGTTTAAGTGAAACGATCTGGGACAGTGGATCTCGATCCAACAAATGCATACCCCTTCGATGGGTTCTAATCTAGACCATAGGATCAAGATCGGACAGTGAGGGACAGAGGAGCTCACCTGGATGGTGGTGCTTCGCCGGAAAATGTCCACACAGTGGCCGGAGGCGCGGTTGTGGACGACGACGGTGCTAGAGGGGGTCTCCGGGGAAGGGGAGGCCACTGAGAGGACCAACGCATCACGGCGAGGTCGAGGGTGGGTTATGCTTGCTCCGTCGATTCCGGGATGGACGACACGGAGAAAATGGCAGCGGGAGAGCTCCGATGAGCTCTATCGTCGTGGTTGTGGCCTCTCCGATGCGAGAAACAACTGAAGGAGGACATGAGGGAGTGCGCATGCACTCGGGGAGTCGAACGGAGCAAAGGAGGGCGGCGGGGACTCACTGTGGTGTCCGGAAATGGAGGTTGACGGTGGCGGGTTCGAGCAACTCCGGTGAGAGATCTATACGGCCTCCAGGCACGATTGAGGGAGGGGTCAGAGGGGGAATGCGTGGGGGGGGGGAGGGCTTTGTAGCCATGGGATCGTGCATGAATTCAATCGACTAAAACGGCCGCAATCAACCGGATTAAAACGGCCATTTTCGGCTTCTAGAGGAAGAAGAAACGGTTATGCATTGATGACGTCATCAATTCCTTTTTTTATTTTTTTATTTCTTTTCCTGTTTAATCAAAACCTTAATAACCTCTGTTTTAAATATCCAAATAACATAAAACCAATTTCTTAAATCTTAAAATTTCCATATCTTTCAAACCATAACATTTTTATAAAGTTTTCATCATATTTTTTTTGAATTTGGCAATTTGAATAATTCCTTAATAGTTACTTAATGTGATTTTTAATTTAAAAATTTATAAAACATAGTTATTGGTCAATTAAAATTTTAGTGACATTCGAAATGTTGAAAACACATTTTGAAAGTCATTTCATCATGTTTTCACAATTTTATATTCTGAAATAGGGGTACACCCTAATAGCAACTAATGCCATTTCTAAATAGAAAAACTAATAATTATTAAAGTGGCTTAATAAAATTTTAGAATAAAACCCCAAGTCATAATATTGTTTTCAAATACCTCTTTTATGTTATTTTCAAAGCAATGCACTTTATTTTCCCACCTTCATGTTTAAAACTTGGAATAACAACTAAAAGTTACTATTAAAATATTTTGTTCTCATCAAATATTTTTGAGGCTTAGAACTTTATTAAGAGTTATAAATATTTGATTTTTGTTGCCATCAAACATCTTCAAAGTAATATTGGAGTTGTAAACAATGTAGGTAAAGGTTTGTTAATAAAAAGATACTCCCTTTATATAAAGAAACTTATATTTGAATAAGTTTTAGGGTTTAAGGAACAAAGGCATAATAAATTCTTAATTTCAATTTTGATTGAGTTATGTATTGTTTTCCTTCTTATTCTTGCATCTAATTGGTTTTTGGTGACTTGCATAACATGAAAACAAAAAGTTTCAATTTTTTAGTGATTTTTAGATTTTCCCAAAAATCTGGGATGTTACAACGGCGGAGGCCTCACTAGAGGAGTTGTCCTTCCCATAGACAGCGGAGACAATGACCTTGCCCTTCTCCTCGGTGCCCACGGTGGCGTCGACGAGGCCAAGGACCTCCTCCGCGACAGTGACATGGGCCACGCCCTGCTCGGCGCCCACGATGGTGTCAACGACAATGCCCACGACCTCGGCCGCGGAGACGGGTGCCACGACCTCCTCCGCGGAGGGAACGGAGGCCACAACCTCCACGGGAGCGACGTGGAAGGCCACGGCCTCCTCCCCTCCTCTTCCTCCTCCTCCTTCGAGCCACTCTCGGATGGCGGCGTCGACAGCGGCGGCGGTGTTCCTTCATGGAAATATACTCAAAGAGGGTCCACTATCCAAGCGGAGCTTGGCGTCAGTGAATCAATGGAACGTTCGGGGGAGGAAGGCAGGAAATCTGCCCCGCTGGACTCGTCACTAGAACCGTTGTTCTTCATGGCTACGGGTAGAGAGTTGCAAAGAGTGTGTGCACGCGCGAGTAAGAAGAGGACCAGTCGGGATCGATGAAGGAAACTAAGCACTCGGGGATTGGATTTATTGGAAAATTCCGTCCGGTCCGTATTCCGAAGTTATGAGTTGCATTCATGCTCATCGAAATCACGCCGTTACAACTGCATTCCAGTTCTCGAGATCATGTGCATGTCATGTTTGCACGCCGCCTTCAGTTTTTACAGCTTCCCAGCAGAACTTGCGAAAATAGCAGGACGGCCCGATAATTTGCATCTTACGAACAACAGGGTGTAGCTTGAGAGATATCGCGTTCAAACCTAGATCCATCGCTCAACAATTTTTTTTAAACAGTATCTAAAAATATACCAACAAGAGTTCGGGCGATTTTGCAGAACGACGCACGAAATTGTCGAGGCCGTCTGTAAAAAAGTCCGGCTGCGATTATCTAGGCATCAGCGTCAGTTATATCTAGCAACTGGCTTTGGGATTTTGGGAGGCCGCTTTTATTTTCTCCCGCCGTAGATTGATTCTTTTTGGAGCCGGGTGTTTTCTGTGGAGGTGGTTTACATACACAAACCGGCTGAGGGGTAGCGTTTCCGAGCCCGTTCTTTTTCAAGGGTAAAACCGTCTCTACTAAGAGTCTCTACTAAGATTCATTTACAATTTTATGTGGTGTCATAGGCCTCAAATAATGCTTCTCCCATGCTAATTCAACTCATAAGTATTTTCTCTCCCTTCATGCTTCACATTCTTTTCGAATTGCCATGGTCATCCCAATAATAAGTGGAAAAAGTCATAGGAACCACATCAAACTAAATGGTATCAAACCTGCAGATCAATCTTCAAATGAACGAACTCCCTTGCGGTGATCAACCTGGCGCTCTGATACCACATGATATAGACGTTTGCCCGATCTTTCACCGCAAGAACCACCAATCATAACTATCCTCCCAATCACGTGAGCGATACATGTAAGCTGAAGAACATGGATAGATTTAGGCGAGAAATACACGAACCGTCTTGGCCGATCTAAGAACACTCGCACCTTTCTTTCACGCCAAGCTCGACAACTCTAGGCAGATCCAAGAGCCCCCTAGCCACACACGAACCCTCTTGGCAGATCCAAGAACACTCACACCTTTATTTGCAAAGATAACCGACGAACGTCCGAAACGCCGCCTACACGCTGATCCCCTAGGGACGGTGGTAACCTGGAACTTTTAGTTCTACATAATTTTCAACCTCCCTAAAAACCCTAGGCCTTGGCTCTCTTTATATAAGAGGCCAAACCCTAGTCGGTTGGACAGACCCAAACCAAATTCTAACCTAATTGGACTCAAACTGGATACAAATCGGCCCATTTAGAACGCTCGGCCACAACATGCAGCTCGCAGGCCTTAGACATTATATATCGTGGTTTATTGTCCTAGCGTGTTAACCAGTAGATGCCCGTATCAATAAGTATACAACCCCTTGACTCAAAGAAAACAGAGAAAAACAAAGCAAAAAAAAACTATGGATTATCTCCCAAGAAGTGCTTTTCTTTAACGCCTTTTAGCTAGGCCCAGAAAAATGGATTCAAGTTGTAGCGTACCTGCACTTAAAATTTGGCAAGGTACCTATGTATAGTGCAAACCCCTGGCTCGATTTCATTTGCACACACAGTTCAGGATGAATATCACAAAATTGTATCATTATTACACGAATGATCCAGACTTGATAAAATAAATTGTTCAAATACAACTTTGCATAGCACAAGGCTAGCTTAAAAGAGTATAGCAGCGGAAATTTATTCTTCAATGAGTCTCCATCATCTTCATGTGCCACAGGCGAAACATGTTGGTTGCAGACTCGAAACCTGAATGGAATTCTCACTCGTCATCTGAACAATCTGCAACAAATATTTTTTTTGCAACAGAGTGGGTCAGAACCATTAAAAATGGATCTGGAAAGTGACACTATGTGGACACTTAATGGAATAACTATAATAACCTATATGCATATATGGCTGCTGGAGGTCAAGGATAATTTGCACAAAGCCAATTTTTCCTAACTCCTTATAAAACATTTTTCTTTGTCAAAACAGGTATGGCATGAAAACCACCCTCTTTTCCACCTTTGTTCAACCTTCAAAATTTTAACTTCAGAAATTGGAATGTTGGGAAACCTCCGTTGAATTCTTGATTAGCTGCTCAAATTGTCCGTAACCGGGGACACGGCTAAGTACTTAGTTTTTAACTCTGCAGAGGTTGTGCACTTTCACCATTAGACCCAACTAACCCAAACTATCCTTAAGCACCCAATTTGTGCTAAGGAAAATGAGAGAGTTGAGACGAGATTTTTCAGAAGCATTTCCTTATCCCATACTGACTTGACGTGCTCTCATTCTAGCCATTATACCACCACCTGTCAAGTCAGGACAAGTCCACGCAACTTAATCCATCTAGCCAGAGCCCATATGACTAATGGCTGCACGATAGCAACTTTACTTAGAGAAAACATTGGTCCCTTTATTCCTGGGTGGCAAACCTCAAGTGAACTCTCAGGTGAGAACCCCCACATACCATGGTCCTAAGTATAGTAAACTATCTTAGGTGAAAAACCCCATGTACATGGTCCTGAGTAGCCACTCAACATAAACCGTGGAAAACCACTTCCACCCATATTATTCATTAACTTAGTAGATATTAACATTTCGAGAAAGCAATTTTTGCATAGCATCAATAATTCTACTAAGTTTTCATGGGTGCTAGACACAACTAGTATAAAGGAGATAGTAGTTTTAGCATAGCAATACTATCCAACACATGCAATAACAGATATACACTAAGTCATGCATAGAAAATACATAGGAAATTTATGAGGGGTGTGCCACTTGCCTTGGCAATAGGAAGAGCAGGAGTAGCAGTTGCAAAAGCCTTCGTTTCTCTCCAAAAATTCTAACACAATAAAACAACCACAATAAACATACAAGCAAACCAACAAATCAATTGGAAAATATGCCATGTATGATGTGCAAAATATTCTAAGGCAATGATATGCATGACATGCAAAAATTACTCTAGGCACACAGACAATAATAACTTAAACAAGTTAGCTAGGTCAAGGTCAAGGTTGGGAAACATGAATTTGATAAAATTGACTTAGAAAAATCTTCAGCTTGTATTCTAAGGATTTAGTCATAGCCACAAGGACTTGTTTTATGTCCAATGTGACACATAGAAGAGAGAAGTTAGTCTTCAAGAACCATCTTCAGTCTTGCCATTCTTTTCTTGGTTTGAAGACTCCATTTCTTCTTGTAGACTTGAGGATTTGTACACGTCATCATTTGGTGCCGCCACTAAGTTAAACAGAGAAGAAAAGACAAGAAGAACAGAAAGAAAACAAGACTTAGGGGAAAGTAGGGGTTGATCATCTTGAAGCTCCTCTTGATTTTCTTCTAAGTACTTTTCTTCTTGGAGTTGCTTCTAGAGAGTCACATCTTCTGGTCTTCATTGTCTTCACTAAATTCTAACTTTATGACTTTCAAGGATCAAAAAATTTCTAAGGAAAAAGGACAAGAAAAGACTTAGCAAAATTTTCTAAGGGAAAAGAAGAGGAAAATGTCTTAGCAAAATTTTGCTAAGACAAGATCAATAGTTTTGTGGTGATAAATTTTTCTAAGTACTTCGTAGCACTTCTTAATACTACCAAAATAATACAAAGTCATTTATTACGAAATTTGGTGCAAAAATAATTTTTATTTATTAGAATATCATTAAAATACTCCAAAAAGGAGGATAATACTAAAAAAATAGAATACTTGTCGAAAAATAATCTAAAAATATATTTTGATGGTTCCTATGGACAAGTATAAATCATACAAAGCCATTGCAAAAAGAATCACTCAAAAATAATTTCTAGATTTCAATTAAGTCAAATATACTTGAACAAGCACTTTTAAAATTCAACCAATTTGAATTGGTCAAAACCTAAATTAAACTATACCAAAAGTTTCTACTAGTCAAGAGCTTTTCAAAAACATAAAAATTATTAAATTTGACCGAGCCAATAAAAATTACTAATAGTTTTAAAATCGGGGACCTATCTGTAAAGTGCAGGGGCTAAACTGGAAAGAAAACAGAAGAATCTTCGCGCTGAAGTCCCTGGCACGCTGTGCTGACGCGATGATGACGGCGCGCTAACTGGATCCGACGTGGTCGCTGACTGGGCTGCTGACTGGGCTTTGACTACTGATTTTGACCAAAAATAAAGTTGCTCGGATGGGAAAACAATCTAAACGAAAGTTGTAAAGAATTACGTGCTCTTTCGAACTATCACAAATATAACATCAGTGGATGAATAGTTTAGTCACAAATCACAATTTACCTTTCTGGTCCGAAACTTTGACCGTGAGTAACTCCTAGTTCGCTCGACCAAAAGAGGTGAGGTTTGGGGCAAAAAGAAAGGTCTTGATCAGGAGAACAACTTTGGTTATCAAGCCCCGAAGATTTGAGATGGTTTTCTTCTCCGTAAAACGTCAAATGCGAACTGTATTGTAGAGAAAATTCCGTATGTCAAAACAAAAATTGTTCAAAAACAAAATTGTAGATCAGGGTTAAATCTAACTTCTCACCAAAGGAGTTTCGATTTGAAGATCCGAGCACGAAGAGATCTAGGAATTACGAATTCTGATCTGAAAGATGGCGCTTCGAAATTCTTCCTCCACGGTTGATGAAAAGAGTTGAGGCCTCTCGGGATGGAAAGATAATGGAGAGAGCTTCAATATTGCTTTAGGCTCCGGTGCGATCCGAGATCGTTTTGAGGGGTAGATAAACAAAATACGATTTTGCTGATTAGGGTTTCGGTGGGACGAAAAGGGGGAAAAAATGCCGGTGGCTACATATGTTTATATGTTTATATAGGCTAATGATCGGTGGAATAGCTTGGGCTCGAAGTTATGAACGCGTAGGAACAAACGGATCCGGATTTGGGGTTATATTTGTTGAGATATTCGTGTTTAACCGAAAGGAGTTTAGAAAAGCTCGTTTTCTGGAATTTGGTTCGATTCTGGCTTCTTGGCTCGCTCGCTCGCTTCATGGGCCGGCCCAGTTCGGCCAAATTTTTTTTTACTGTTTTCTTTATAACTTTTGATTTATAGATCTAAATGATCTCAAACCAATTTCTATAGTTTTGTAAACAAAATACTTTCATTTAAACTTTCAAATAAGATCTTTCCAATTTAAATAAAATTCCAAAAATAACGTGTTTAAATGGATTTTGACACTTAATGTCGGAAAATAAAAATAAGTTTTAAACCAAGTATTTGTGGCTCAAGGTACTTTCAACTCAACTAGAGTTGTAAACATTTGAACCTACTTTAATATTTCCAAATGCAGACAATTGCAACCAAAAATTACACATAACAATTAAGACCATAATAGTCAAAATAATATATAGGGCATGACTTGCCCTTTTAATATATTTTCTTAAATATGTTTTCAATTGAAATAATATTCCAACTTTTGAAAATTTCAAATGCAAGCAATGCAATATGCTCATGAATGCATGCATGATTTTATTTTCAGAGCAAAATACTTAGTAGTTTTTGAAAGTTTTAAATTTTTCGGATTTTTCAACTTTTGGGAAACACTTGGGATGTTACAGACTACCACCCATAAAAAAAGAATCTCGTCCCGAGATTCGGGAAGGCTAGCAATAGGTTTTGACTGTATGGCTACCACCCTTAAAAAGATTTTTGATGGTAGTGGAAAACTTCTAGATGCAAACTTGATTTATAACATACCTTCCACTTCTTCCACATTGATGTGGTTTACATATACTTTATCAAAAGGATTTGGCTTGGTAGCTGCTTCGGCCTTCCTTGCTGGGCACTCGTTGGCATAGTGGCCCTTGTTCTTGCACTTGTAACAAAGCACCTGGCTGATATCCCTGTATTCAGGGTTTGGGCGGGGTTGTCCGTTGTTATGTTCGTGATCAGCTTGTCCATTTCCCTTGTGGCCTCCATTGCTTCCTTTGGATCCACCATTGTGATCCTGATGCTTGTGGTGACTTCCTCCATTATGGTGTTTCCGATGTTTGTGACCATTGTTCCCATGATGGGTGGAGTGCCTCTTGAATGAAGGCTCAGTATGATGCTTGTTAATACTTAGCTTCCTCTTCCTGTTTTCTGCCTTCTTGATGTTATCCTCCAGTGTGATGGCTTGGTCAAGGAGTGCGTGATAGTTTGGAGCATATGCCACAGTCAAAGGAATCTTTAGGTCATCACTTAACCCTTTGAGGAGTTTTGCCTTCCTTTTTGCATCAGCATCTACATCTTCAGGAGCATAACGGGACAGTGCAACAAAGTTATCCATATACTCTTTGAGTGATCTGTTCCTCCGTCTCAAGGTCCTGAACTCTTCTTGCTTCAAGTTCATAATGCATGAGGAGATATGAGCATTACGAAAGCCATCCTTGAAGTCCTCCCAAGTCAAGGTGTCCAGAGGGTGAGTGATTTGAAATGTTTCCCACGATTGGGCAGGATGTCCTTCCAGCAAATGTGTGGTGAATCCCACCTTCTCAGCGTCATCGCATTCAGTTGTCACCAGATCCTTTTGTACAGAACGCAGCCAGTCATCAGCTACAATTGGTTCAGATGCAGTTGAGAACTTGTTGGGCTTAAGCCTTAGAAATCTGGCAATCCTGTCCACTTGGGGAGGTGGTGGTGGTGGAGGTCCCTGTTGGTTGGCCATGAATTGAGCCATCATGGTCATCAGCTGAGTTTGGGCAGCCATCATCTGCTGCATCATAGCTTCATTGTCGTTGTTATTGTTGTTGCCCTCAGGGTCACGATGAGGAGGCATCTGTGGTTTAAGAATAGATGAGCAACAAGATAGACAGGTCTAGAAGAAGTATTCCCACCCATACAAGCAACCACAACACACAACACAAACAAACACCACTCAAACCTAAACTTTTAAACTTTTCAGTTGTCCTTACACGAAAATAATCATACGGATGTTCGAAAAATAATGCCTAAGTATTGCCATACCACAATTTGGTAGATCAATACTTCAAGGAGCTTTTATTATTCTATTTCCTAGGAATGGGGTATAGTCTATTTCTTTTCTAAGTGCATCAAGTTCATCTCCTATTTCTTTCAGCTCATCAAAGTACTTCTGGGTGTTATGGAGTCTGAAACGAAGCCTCCTTCCAAGGTTTTCGATGGCTTCCCAAGCTGCACTTCTTGCTGAATTGAAGAATGATGGGTACACAATTGGGTTTGTGTACATGCAGCAACCTTGGGTCTTATGGTCATCTCCCTTGTTCTTGTATATGTGGAGTTGCACCCACCAGTACTCTTTACCATCATCAGCTTTCATTGGAAATCCTTTGTAAACATCGTCTCCTTCATATCCTAGGTCCTTCATGATGTCCTTAAGTGCTCTTGGGAACTTAGTGTCACAATGAAGAGTCATGGTCATCTCTGGTCCTTTCCTGAATAATTCAATGAGGCTGATCATCTAAAAACCAGAGAAGAGGTTTAGAAAGCAATTAGTTATGAAAGTTACAAGAATGATGGTAGAAAAGTTTTTAGACTTAGAGGAAATAAATTTTTATCCTAGTGGCTTTCTTATTTCTAACCAAACTTAGGGTTTAGAATCTACAGGCAACACAGTGCTCTGATAGCATCTGTAGCGTACCTGCACTTAAAATTTGGCAAGGTACCTGTGTATAGTGCAAACCCCTGGATCGATTTTATTTGCATACACAGTTTAGGATGAATATCACAAAACTGTATCATTATTACACGAATGATCCAGACTTGATAAAATAAATTGTTCAAATACAACTTTGCATAGCACAAGGCTAGCTTAAAAGAGTACAACAGCGGGAATTTATTCTTCAATGAGTCTCCATCATCTTCATGTGCCACAGGCGAAACATGTTGGTTGCAGACTCGAAACCTGAATCGAATTCTCACTCGTCATCTGAGCAATCTGCAACAAATAAAATATTTGCAACATAGTGGGTCAGAACCATTAAAAATGGATCTGGAAAGTGACACTATGTGGACACTTAATGGAATAACTATAATAACCTATATAAATATCTGGCTGGTGGAGGTCAAGGCTAATTTGCACAAAGCCAATTTTTCCTAACTCCTTATAAAACATTTTTCTTTGTCAAAACAGGTATGGCATGACAACCACCCTATTTTCCACCTTTGTTCAACCTTCAAAATTTTAACTTCAGAAATTGGAATGTTGGGAAACCTCCGTTGAATCCTTGATCAGCTGCTCAAATTGTCCGTAACCCGGGACACGGCTAAGTACTTAGTTTTTAACTCTGCAGAGGTTATGCACTTTCACCATTAGACCCAACTAACCCAAACTATGCTTAAGCACCCAATTTGTGCTAAGGAAAAGGAGAGAGTTGAGACGAGATTTTTCAGAAGCATTTCCTCATCCCATACTGACTTGACGCGCTCCCATTCTAGCCATTCTACCACCGCCTATCAAGTCGGGACAAGTCCACGCAACTTAATACATCTAGCCAGAGCCCATATGACTAATGGCTGCACGATAGCAACTTTACTTAGAGGAAACATTGGTCCCTTTATTCCTGGGTGGCAAACCTCAAGTGAACTCTCAGGTGAGAACCCCCACATACCATGGTCCTAAGTATAGTAAACTATCTTAGGTGAAAACCCCCATGTACATGGTCCTGAGTAGCCACTCAACATAAACCGTGCAAAACCACTTCCACCCAGATTATTCATTAACTTAGTAGATTTTAACATTTCCAGAAAGCAATTTTTGCATAGCATCAATAATTCTACTAAGTTGTCATGGGTGCTAGACACAACTAGTATAAAGGAGATAGTAGTTTTAGCATAGCAATACTATCCAACACATGCAATAACAGAAATACACTAAGTCATGCATAGAAAATACATAGGAAATTTATGAGGGGTGTGCCACTTGCCTTGGCAATAGGAAGAGCAGGAGTAGAAGTTTCAAAAGCCTTTGTTTCTCTCCGAAAATTCTAACACAATAAAACAACCACAATAAACATACAAGCAAACCAACAAATCAATTGGAAAATATGCCATGTATGATGTGCAAAATATTCTAAGGCAATGATATGCATGACATGCAAAAATTACTCTAGGCACATAGACAATAATAACTTAAACAAGTTAGCTAGGTCAAGGTAAAGGTTGGGAAACATGAATATGATAAAATTGACTTAGAAAAATCTTCATCTTGTATTCTAAGGATTTAGTCATAGCCACAAGGACTTATTTTATGTCCAATGTGACACATAGAAGAGAGAAGTTAGTCTTCAAGAACCATCTTCAGTCTTGTCATTCTTTTCTTGGTTTGAAGACTCCATTTCTTCTTGTAGACTTGAGGATTTGTAGACTTCATCATTTGGTGCCGCCACTAAGTTAAATAGAGAAGAAAAGACAAGAAGAACAGAAAGAAAACAAGACTTAGGGAAAGTAGGGGTTGATCATCTTGAAGCTCCTCTTGATTTTCTTCTAAGTACTTTTCTTCTTGGAGTTGCTTCTAGAGAGTCACATCTTCTGGTCTTCATTGTCTTCACTAAATTCTAACTTGATGACTTTCAAGGATCAAAAAATTTCTAAGGAAAAAGGACAAGAAAAGACTTAGCAAAATTTTCTAAGGGAAAACAAGACGAAAATGTCTTAGCAAAATTTTGCTAAGACAACTGTCGCACCCGGACTTCTAGGGGATACTCACAGTCCGTCAAACAGTAGATAAATGGCTTACGGGGCATACCGGCACCCGCATCTCAATATGAGCAGGCCAACACGTAAACGTGTGACAACCATTATCTTACGATTCGTCGTCTGCGCAAACCATCCCGTAGAAATCCAGATACTTCCGTTGACGTACTTCAAAACATACACACATGGTACGTCAACGGCATTGGAACAAGTGATATCACAACAGATCTCTACGACACAAAAGATTGAAATAAGTTGCAACTGGCCCTCACTAGGGCAGAGAATAGCAAATACAATCATTCAGAGGGCACATGCCCCAACAATTCATCATTACATCACAGCGGAAGCATTCAAAATGTCTGAGTACAGACAAGAACCAAATAGGCCTAAGAGGCCGGAAACGAAAAGACGGAGCCCATCCACGAAGTCTCGGATCCTGCCCGGGTCCGCTATCTACTCGTCAGCAGTCTCGTCGTCATATTCCACGTAGTAGCCACCATGTAGATCCTCGGAAAACGCCGTCTGCGTAAACCACAGCCCCAAAGGGGTCAGTACATAAACGTACTGGCAAGCAAGACTCACAGTTCACCAAAGTGTAACCCGTCAACACCAAGCACAGATGCATTGGGTTCAACGGAAGAGAGGGGATATGAAAGATGCTGCAACTGGCTGCGCTAACCAACTACAGAGATTCTACCACTTCCGGCTAACAGAAAGGAGATAAGATCGAGGATTGTAACCAACTGGAAGATAACTTCAAACAAAACCCATCCTGGATCTCGCCCCTTATCCAAAGAAGTAATCCGAGGATAACTCACACAGTTGTAATAATGGTGGTTCAGATTATTGTGTCAATAAGCCTATTACTAGTCAAGTTGTTAATCATTGGGTGTAAGGTTGTTAATCATTAGGTTTAAGTTGTCCTGAGTACTTGTTAGCCAGTACTTTCACCAAGTAATCCATAACCGCGGAAAACACGGCTTCTCGAGAAGATTATCCCTGCAGGGTTGCACCAATTTGGCCGTACACGCAAGAATATCCCGCCAGACGGGAATCAAACCCACCAAGCGAGGTACTCTACACAACTCGAATCTTCTTCGCATCAAGCCCAAAGAACCTTGGGCGCACGGCTAATCAAGCCCCGAAGAAAAGGGACCCTCATAGCACTCTAAGACCGTGTCCCCCTATATGCCGACTACAAAAGTTCCACCCTGGCCTGGGCTCGCAAAAACATGCATGCGGCAAATGGAAAACACGAACTAAATGAGGCGATTTGGACGAGATGCGAATCGAATCAAATTGAGGGGGGCGCCCATACTCGCTTCCCACATGCGGTTAGTGCGCTCATCATGGATCAGTAGACAAGACCCTTTTCCTATTAGGGTCGACACTAGCAGGCCTCAAAACCACACAGGGCCTCCTGCCGGTGCCTTATCATCAAATTATTATTTAACAATAACAGTAGCATGATTGATTGATTGATTAAACATCGAGCCCCCAGAACATAATGAAGTAATACAGAAAGTAACGGTTAACAGACTCGAGCAAAAACAACCTAAACATGCTAGTAAGACACGGGCTCAAACAAAAGGTTATAGGTATGGAGGTGAGGCAATGTCAGGGTTAAGGGATTCATGTGATAGGTTCGTAACAGAAACAACTACTACTAAGGCTAGCAGAGATAGACAACGGAAAGTATCGGTAACCAAGGTTGAAAGGAACACAATGGTTCATGTGAGTGATAACTTGCCTGCAAACCCAGTAGCCTGGTACTGAGCTAACTCCTTAGAAGGGATGTCGTAAGTATCGTCAGTCTCAACGTCGTCGTTTATCCGAGAAGAAGCAAACAAACAATGCAGAAAGAAAACAATCATTATCATGGCATTGTGCACAATCAAAGATGATGCATGTCAAATTAATGGTTGCATCAAAATAAACTAGTTGACAAGATAGAAACAGGATTAAATGGACCCATATGCAATTGGATTGCATCTGGAAAGCCCATGAATTATGGTGGAATTAATTGTTTTACAACTAATCATTATATGAAAGTGGATTAGCATGATGCATGGATGAGGAAAACAGAAAAATAACAACAATTGAATCAAATGGAAATAAGGCTTAACAAGTTTAGAAATTCAGTTATTAAGTTATGGAATTTTGGTTTCTTAAAGGTGTCACACAAGCATTTGTTGTTTTCACCACTTTTAATTGTTCAAAATAGATAACAAAGTTTATATTTGAAAAGAAAACAAAATTTTAGTTGGAATACATGTTTCACTTGTTGAAAAAGGATTTCAAATAAATTATTTATGAATTAAACAAGTGCAAGCAAGAATTAAAGGAATTTAATTCAAGTTTCAATTTAATTGAAATTTTATTTGTTCAAAGCATTAAACCAAATTCATATTTCAAAATTTTATACTTTTAGGGTTGGAAAACATATTTTACATGTCCCAGAAGAATTTGTTTTGATCAAGTTATGAAATTACCAATTTTAAATGAATTAAACAAGGTTTAAATTATTTAACCAATTTTAATTATTCAAAACAGAAAACAAAGTTTATATTTGGAAAGAGGGTTTAATTTTGCATGGAAAACATATTTCATTTGTGGAAATTGGATTTAAAATGAGCAAGTTATTATTTTGGCAATTTTAAATGCAATAAACAAGAAACAGTTGTTTTCAGCAATTTAAATTATTCAAAACAGCAAACAAAATTGGAAAGTACATGAAAAATTGATTGGAAAACATATTTGGTTTGTGAAATTTGGAATTTTTATGCTCAAGTTATGAATTTTGCAATTTTAAGTGAATTTGACAAGTTTTCAAATATTGCACAAATTTAAAATATTCAAAACAGTAAACAAATTTTATATTTGGATAGAACATTTAATTTGGTATTGAAAACATATCAAAAATGTTGGATTTGGAGTTAAAATGATTTTATTATGCAATTTACAAAATTGAGGTGCAATCTGCCATTTTTTGTAACTAGGGACTTAGAAAAATATTTTCCAGGGGCTAGAATAAATTAACAGGGCCTAATTGTGATTCTTTGAAATTGTTGTGACCAAACAATGCAAAATAAAAAAGTTTGTTAATTGTGCAGGGGGTGGGATTTTATCCCTGCACCTCCTGCTTGCGCTGGGGGAACAGCACCAGTGGGCTAGTGCTCGAGTTGGTGATGGAAAGGGGTACTGGGGGGTATGTGCTGTTGTTTTGCGGGATGTTTCTGAACTTACTGAACCCGACAGGTACAGCACCTGTACCACGACAGAACAAGGCCAGCGAAGGCATGGTGATCGCCGGTGGGGGCGCCGTGGTGGAGGAGCTGTGTGGGGGTGGTGGACCGCAGGAGGAGAAGGGAGAGGGAGGAAGTCGTTGGGGGCGGCCTCACCTTGGTTCAGTTGATGGAGGAGCAGGTCGCAGGGGGCAGCAGGGCGATGCAGCAGGTAGTTCGCCGGCGGGAAAGGAGGCGACGGCGGCGGGGACTCAGGCCCTCCCGGCCCAAGCCGAGGGGGGGCGAAGGTAGAGGGTGGAGCGGCGGCTCCATTCCCATGCTTGGCCCGGCCGGAGGAGGTCCGGAGCTCCGGCGATCGCCGGTGTAACAGGAGGCTAAAATTCGGTTCAGTTAGGTGGAGTTACAGAGAAAAGAGAGAGCAGAGGGAAGGGAGGAAGAAGAGATGGCGGCTGGGGAGAGGAAGAAGGAGGGAGAGAGATGGAGATAGAGGAACCCTAGGGCACCCTAGGGTTCTTATGGAGGGGGAGGAGAGGTGAGCACCGTCTGTTTCTCCTCTGAACCACGTGGGGGTGATGGATGGAGGTCGTACAGGGGAAGAAGACGACAAGAGGTGAGAGGTATGGGCCAGGAAAAAGAAAGATGGGCTTGGGGGGAGGAAAAGAAAAGGATGGGCCATGCCCCTCTCCCTTGTGGTTTTAATTATTTGTTCTTATTTATATTTTTTGGCATAGAACCAAATGGAAGAAAAAGGATGGGGTTATGAGTTGCTAAAATTTTTGGGAAAAATTCAGGTGCATTTGTTAGTCCAATATCTACCCTTGACAACTTAAGTTTTTTTAAAAATTCAAACTATTTGCTGTTTTGTCAATTGGTTGGAATTTAAATAATTTGCAACTTAATTAATTAATAAAGAAGCAACAAAACTAATAGGGTGAACCCTATTAATTAAATTAGAACAATGAGTTGATTTGTTTTGGTGATTTTTATAATTTGAAATTGGGTGCTGTTTAAATGTTTCTGATTTGAATTTGAGTTTGGATTGTAATTTAGAATTGTTTGATTGAACTAAAACCACCATTTTATTAGTTGATCAAACATGGAATATATGGAAATAATAGATTAGACTATTTTGGTAATTTTCATAACTTTCCAATTGGGTGTTGTTTATACAATGTATTGAATTTTTGAATGTGATTTTGGAACAATTGATTGATTAAAAACCATTAACTTAACAAGTGAGCATTTTGGAATAAAATGAAAGCAATTTGGTTGTTTTTATTTGAACTCTCACTTTGGAAATTGTAACATCACAAGGATGAAACAAAGGGTTTGAAATTTGAGTTGAAATTCAAATAGAAAACAAAGGAAAACAGTTGGAAAACAAATGAAAACAGAGGAAAACAAATGGAAAACAAACAAAACAATTGCAATCAACATGATGCCATGATGCAAAACATAAAATAACAGAGAGCAAAACATTCTAAAGGCTATTTTTCAGACTTGGGATGTTACAAAACGCCCCCCCTTGAAGGAATCGCGCCCCGAGATTCCTACTGAGAAAAGAAAAGGTCCGGAAACTTCTTGGGGAGATCCTCTTGAACTGTGACACGTGAAACACATCGTGCACCTTAGATAGTTTTTCTGGAAGTTCAAGATGACAGGCATTCCTGGCAACTCTTCTAGAAAGATGTCAGGGAAATTGGAAACCACCGGAACATTTCAAGTAAAGGGAGAGGTTTTGCATTGAGGGTGTATAGCTGGATAGAATTTGATTCATTTGGAGAATAGACTATCTGGAATGTGGTTATTCAGGAATGCTTCCTCGAAACAACCCCAGGTGATAGGAATGCCAGCTCTCATAGCCTAGAATCAACAACAACAACAACAACAACAACAACCTTTCTGGTCAGATAGAATTGATATTTGGGAAGTTTTGATTAGACGCCGGTAGAAGAATTGGAATGGAAAGCAACAACAAGATTTCAACGGACGAAAAGGATGTTGGGAAGAACAGAATATTTTAGCAACACCGGGAAAACGAGAACAAAACTCCTGAGGTACTACGGAAAACCCATCCGGGCTTCTAAAGGATCAATATCTACTGCTTAAGGAATAGAGGATCTGCTTCCGGGGCTTACACGCCTCCGTTCTCAATCATGAGTAGGCAACATGATAAATCATGTCACAACCACCTCCATTCCTATGGTCTAGTAGATATAGCCATCCTAGAGAAACCAGAATTCGTGAAATCCTAACTTGAAAGTTTAGATGAGAAGGGAAAACAACGTTGCACTTCCTTACCAGAAAAGGGTGGGTGGGTGGGGAAAGAAGAAAAATGGCAGAATTCCTACTCTCACGTTTCATTTTTACTATATAGCTACAAAATAGTTTCTAGACTCAACTGCGACCAGTAAAAAGGGATCCTACAGGCAGACAGGCTCTGATACCATTTGTCGCACCCGGACTTCTAGGGGATACTCACAGTCCGTCAAACAGTAGATAAATGGCTTACGGGGCATACCGGCACCCGCATCTCAATATGAGCAGGCCAACACGTAAACGTGTGACAACCATTATCTTACGATTCGTCGTCTGCGCAAACCATCCCGTAGAAATCCAGATACTTCCGTTGACGTACTTCAAAACATACACACATGGTACGTCAACGGCATTGGAACAAGTGATATCACAACAGATCTCTACGACACAAAAGATTGAAATAAGTTGCAACTGGCCCTCACTAGGGCAGAGAATAGCAAATACAATCATTCAGAGGGCACATGCCCCAACAATTCATCATTACATCATAGCGGAAGCATTCAAAATGTCTGAGTACAGACAAGAACCAAATAGGCCTAAGAGGCCGGAAACGAAAAGACGGAGCCCATCCACGAAGTCTCGGATCCTGCCCGGGTCCGCTATCTACTCGTCAGCAGTCTCGTCGTCATACTCCACGTAGTAGCCACCATGTAGATCCTCGGAAAACGTCGTCTGCGTAAACCACAGCCCCAAAGGGGTCAGTACATAAACGTACTGGCAATCAAGACTCACAGTTCACCAAAGTGTAACCCGTCAACACCAAGCACAGATGCATTGGGTTCAACGGAAGAGAGGGGATATGAAAGATGCTGCAACTGGCTGCGCTAACCAACTACAGAGATTCTACCACTTCCGGCTAACAGAAAGGAGATAAGATCGAGGATTGTAACCAACTGGAAGATAACTTCAAACAAAACCCATCCTGGATCTCGCCCCTTATCCAAAGAAGCAATCCGAGGATAACTCACACAGTTGTAATAATGGTGGTTCAGATTATTGTGTCAATAAGCCTATTACTAGTCAAGTTGTTAATCATTGGGTGTAAGGTTGTTAATCATTAGGTTTAAGTTGTCCTGAGTACTTGTTAGCCAGTACTTTCACCAAGTAATCCATAACCGCGGAAAACACGGCTTCTCGAGAAGATTATCCCTGCAGGGTTGCACCAATTTGGCCGTACACGCAAGAATATCCCGCCAGACGGGAATCAAACCCACCAAGCGAGGTACTCTACACAACTCGACTCTTCTTCGCATCAAGCCCAAAGAACCTTGGGCGCACGGCTAATCAAGCCCCGAAGAAAAGGGACCCTCATAGCACTCTAAGACCGTGTCCCCCTATATGCCGACTACAAAAGTTCCACCCTGGCCTGGGCTCGCAAAAACATGCATGCGGCAAATGGAAAACACGAACTAAATGAGGCGATTTGGACGAGATGCGAATCGAATCAAATTGAGGGGGGCGCCCATACTCGCTTCCCACATGCGGTTAGTGCGCTCATCATGGATCAGTAGACAAGACCCTTTTCCTATTAGGGTCGACACTAGCAGGCCTCAAAACCACACAGGGCCTCCTGCCGGTGCCTTATCATCAAATTATTATTTAACAATAACAGTAGCATGATTGATTGATTGATTAAACATCGAGCCCCCAGAACATAATGAAGTAATACAGAAAGTAACGGGTAACGGACTCGAGCAAAAACAACCTAAACATGCTAGTAAGACACGGGCTCAAACAAAAGGTTATAGGTATGGAGGTGAGGCAATGTCAGGGTTAAGGGATTCATGTGATAGGTTCGTAACAGAAACAACTACTACTAAGGCTAGCAGAGATAGACAACGGAAAGTATCGGTAACTAAGGTTGAAAGGAACACAATGGTTCATGTGAGTGATAACTTGCCTGCAAACCCAGTAGCCTGGTACTGAGCTAACTCCTTAGAAGGGATGTCGTAAGTATCGTCGGTCTCAACGTCGTCGTTTATCCGAGAAGAAGCAAACAAACAGTGCAGAAAGAAAACAATCATTATCATGGCATTGTGCACAATCAAAGATGATGCATGTCAAATTAATGGTTGCATCAAAATAAACTAGTTGACAAGATAGAAACAGGATTAAATGGACCCATATGCAATTGGATTGCATCTGGAAAGCCCATGAATTATGGTGGAATTAATTGTTTTACAACTAATCATTATATGAAAGTGGATTAGCATGATGCATGGATGAGGAAAACAGAAAAATAACAACAATTGAATCAAATGGAAATAAGGCTTAACAAGTTTAGAAATTCAGTTATTAAGTTATGGAATTTTGGTTTCTTAAAGGTGTCACACAAGCATTTGTTGTTTTCACCACTTTTAATTGTTCAAAATAGATAACAAAGTTTATATTTGAAAAGAAAACAAAATTTTAGTTGGAATACATGTTTCACTTGTTGAAAAAAGATTTCAAATAAATTATTTATGAATTAAACAAGTGCAAGCAAGAATTAAAGGAATTTAATTCAAGTTTGAATTTGATTGAAATTTTATTTGTTCAAAGCATTAAACCAAATTCATATTTCAAAAGTTTATACTTTTAGGGTTGGAAAACATATTTTATATGTCCCAAAAGAATTTGTTTTGATCAAGTTATGAAATTACCAATTTTAAATGAATTAAACAAGGTTTAAATTATTTAACCAATTTTAATTATTCAAAATAGAAAACAAAGTTTATATTTGGAAAGAGGGTTTAATTTTGCATGGAAAACATATTTCATTTGTGGAAATTGGATTTAAAATGAGCAAGTTATTATTTTGGCAATTTTAAATGCAATAAACAAGAAACAGTTGTTTTCAGCAATTTAAATTATTCAAAACAGCAAACAAAATTGGAAAGTACATGAAAAATTGATTGGAAAACATATTTGGTTTGTGAAATTTGGAATTTTTATGCTCAAGTTATGAATTTTGCAATTTTAAGTGAATTTGACAAGTTTTCAAATATTGCACAAATTTAAAATATTCAAAACAGTAAACAAATTTTATATTTGGATAGAACATTTAATTTGGTATTGAAAACATATAAAAAATGTTGGATTTGGAGTTAAAATGATTTTATTATGCAATTTACAAAATTGAGGTGCAATCTGCCATTTTTTGTAACTAGGGACTTAGAAAAATATTTTCCAGGGGCTAGAATAAATTAACAGGGCCTAGTTGTGATTCTTTGAAATTGCTGTGACCAAACAATGCAAAATAAAAAAGTTTGTTAATTGTGCAGGGGGTGGGATTTGATCCCTGCACCTCCTGCTTGCGCTGGGGGAACAACACCAGTGGGCTAGTGCTCGAGTTGGTGATGGAAAGGGGTACTGGGGGGGTATGTGCTGTTGTTTTGCGGGATGTTTCTGAACTTACTGAACCCGACAGGTACAGCACCTGTACCACGACAGAACAAGGCCAGCGAAGGCATGGTGATCGCCGGTGGGGGGCGCCGTGGTGGAGGGGCTGTGTGGGGGTGGTGGACCGCAGGAGGAGAAGGGAGAGGGAGGAAGTCGTTGGGGGCGGCCTCACCTTGGTTCAGTTGATGGAGGAGCAGGTCGCAGGGGGCAGCAGGTAGTTCGCCGGCGGGAAAGGAGGCGACAGCGGCGGGGACTCAGGCCCTCCCGGCCCAAGCCGAGGGGGGCGAAGGTAGAGGGTGGAGCGGCGGTTCCATTCCCATGCTTGGCCCGGCCGGAGGAGGTCCGGAGCTCCGGCGATCGCCGGTGTAACAGGAGGCTAAAATTCGGTTCAGTTAGGTGGAGTTACAGAGAAAAGAGAGAGCAGAGGGAAGGGAGGAAGAAGAGATGGCGGCTGGGGAGAGGAAGAAGGAGGGAGAGAGATGGAGATAGAGGAACCCTAGGGCACCCTAGGGTTCTTGTGGAGGGGGAGGAGAGGTGAGCACCGTCTGTTTCTCCTCTGAACCACGTGGGGGTGATGGATGGAGGTCGTACAGGGGAAGAAGACGACAAGAGGTGAGAGGTATGGGCCAGGAAAAAGAAAGATGGGCTTGGGGGGAGGAAAAGAAAAGGATGGGCCATGCCCCTCTCCCTTGTGGTTTTAATTATTTGTTCTTATTTTTTTTTTTGGCATAGAACCAAATGGAAGAAAAAGGATGGGGTTATGAGTTGCTAAAATTTTTGGGAAAAATTCAGGTGCATTTGTTAGTCCAATATCTACCCTTGACAACTTAAGTTTTTTGAAAAATTCAAACTATTTGCTGTTTTGTCAATTGGTTGGAATTTAAATAATTTGCAACTTAATTGATTAATAAAGAAGCAACAAAACTAATAGGGTGAACCCTATTAATTAAATTAGAACAATGAGTTGATTTGTTTTGGTGATTTTTATAATTTGAAATTGGGTGCTGTTTAAATGTTTCTGATTTGAATTTGAGTTTGGATTGTAATTTAGAATTGTTTGATTGAACTAAAACCACCATTTTATTAGTTGATCAAACATGGAATATATGGAAACAATAGATTAGACTGTTTTGGTAATTTTCATAACTTTCCAATTGGGTGTTGTTTATACAATGTATTGAATTTTTGAATGTGATTTTGGAACAATTGATTGATTAAAAACCATTAACTTAACAAGTGAGCATTTTGGAATAAAATGAAAGCAATTTGGTTGTTTTTATTTGAACTCTCACTTTGGAAATTGTAACATCACAAGGATGAAACAAAGGGTTTGAAATTTGAGTTGAAATTCAAATAGAAAACAAAGGAAAACAGTTGGAAAACAAATAAAAACAGAGGAAAACAAATGGAAAACAAACAAAACAATTGCAATCAACATGATGCCATGATGCAAAACATAAAATAACATAGAGCAAAACATTCTAAAGGCTATTTTTCAGACTTGGGATGTTACAACAACATCAATAGTTTTGTGGCGATAAATTTTTCTAAGTACTTTGTAGCACTTCTTAATACTACCAAAATAATACAAGTCATTTAGCACGAAATTTGGTGCAAAAATAATTTTTATTTATTAGCATATCATTAAAATACTCCAAAAAGGAGGATAATACTAATAAATAGAATACTTGTCGAAAAATAATCTAAAAATATATTTTGATGGTTCCTATGGACAAGTATAAATCATACAAAGCCATTGCAAAAAGAATCACTCAAAAACAATTTCTAGATTTCAATTTAAGTCAAATTTACTTGAACAAGCACTTTTAAAATTGAACCAATTTGAATTGGTCAAAACCTAAATTAAACTATACCAAAAGTTTCTACTAGTCAAGAGCTTTTCAAAAACATAAAAAATTATTAAATTTGACCGAGCCAATAAAAATTACTAATAGTTTTAAAATCGGGGACCTATCTGTAAAGTGCAGTGGCTAAACTGGAAAGAAAACAGAAGAATCTTCGCGCTGAAGCCCCTGGCACGCTGTGGTGACGCGATGATGACGGGGCACTGACTGGATCCGACGTGGTCGCTGACTGGGCTGCTGACTGGGCATTGACTACTGATTTTGACCAAAAATAAAGTTGCTCGGATGGGAAAACAATCTAAACGAAAGTTGTAAATAATTACGTGCTCTTTCTAACTATCACAAATATAACATCAGTGGATGAATCGTTTAGTCACAAATCACAATTTACCTTTCTGGTCTGAAACTTTGACCGTGAGTAACTCCTAGCTCGCTCGACCAAAAGAGGTGAGGTTTGGGGCAAAAGAAAGGTCTTGATCAGGAGAACAACTTTGGTTATCAAGCCCCGAAGATTTGATATGGTTTTCTTCTCCGTAAAACGTCAAACGCGAACTGTATTGTACAGAAAATTCCGTACGTCAAAACAAAAATTGTTCAAAAACAAAATTGTAGATCAGGGTTAAATCTAACTTCCCACCAAAGGAGTTTCGATTTGAAGATCCGAGCACGAAGAGATCTAGGAATTACGAATTCTGATCTGAAAGATGGCGCTTCGAAATTCTTCCTCCACGGTTGATGAAAAGAGTTGAGGCCTCTCGGGATGGAAAGATAATGGAGAGAGCTTCAATATTGCTTTAGACTCCGGTGCGATCCGAGATCGTTTTGAGGGATAGATAAACGAAATACGATTTTGCTGATTAGGGTTTCGGTGGGACGAAAAGGGGGAAAGAAATGCCGGCGGCTACATATGTTTATATAGGCTAATGATCGGTGGAATAGCTTGGGCTCGAAGTTATGAACGCGTAGGAACAACCGGATCCGGATTTGGGGTTATATTTGTTGAGATATTCGTGTTTAACCGAAAGGAGTTTAGATCCTGGCTGCTTGGCTCGCTCGCTCGCTTCATGGGCCAGCCCAGTTCGGCCAATTTTTTTTGTTACTGTTTTCTTTATAACTTTTGATTTATAGATCTAAATGATCTCAAACCAATTTCTATAGTTTTGTAAACAAAATACTTTCATTTAAACTTTCAAATAAGATCTTTCCAATTTAAATAAAATTCCAAAAATTCAAAACGTGTTGAAATGGATTTTGACATTTAATGTCGGAAAATAAAAATAAGTTTTAAACCAAGTATTTGTGTCTCAAGGTACTTTCAACTCAACTTGAGTTGTAAACATTTGAACCTAGTTTAATATTTCCAAATGCATACAATTACAACCACAAATTACACATAACAATTAAGACCATAATAATCAAAATAATATATAGGGCATGACTTGCCCTTTTAATATATTTTCTTAAATATGTTTTCAATTGAAATAATATTCCAACTTTTGAAAATTTCAAATGCAAGCAATGCAATATGCTCATGAATGCATGCATGATTTTATCTTCAGAGCAAAATACTTAGTAGTTTTTTTAAGTTTTAAATTTTTCGGATTTTCAACTTCTGGGAAAAACTTGGGATGTTATAGACTACCACCCTTCAAAAGAATCTCGTCCCGAGATTCGGGAAGGCTAGCAATAGGTTGTGAATGTATGGCTACCACCCTTAAAAAGAGTTTTGATGGTAGTGGAAAACTTCTAGATGCAAACTTGATTTATAACATACCTTCCACTTCTGCCACTTCTTCCACATTGATGTTGTTCACATATCCTTTATCAAAAGGATTTGGCTTGGCAGCTGCTTCGGCCTTCCTTGTTGGGCACTCCTTGGCATGGTGGCCCTTGTTCTTGCACTTGTAACAAAGCACCTGGCTGATATCCCTGTATTCGGGGTTTGGGCGGGGTGGTCCATTTCCCTTGTGGCCTCCATTGCTTCCTTTGGATCCACCATTGTGATCCTCATGCTTGTGGTGACTCCCTCCATTATGGTGTTTCCCATGTTTGTGACCATTGTTCCCATCATGGGTGGAGTGCCTCTTGAATGAAGGCTCAGTATGATGCTTGTTAATACTCAGCTTCCTCTTCCTGTTTTCTGCCTTCTTGATGTTATCCTCCAGTGTGATGGCTTGGTCAAGGAGTGCCTGATAGTTTGGAGCATATGCCACAGTCAAAGGAATCTTTAGGTCATCACTTAACCCTTTGAGGAATTTTCCTTCCTTTTTGCATGAGTATCTACATCTTCAGGAGCATAACGGGACAGTGCAAGAAAGTCATCCATATACTCTTTGAGTGATCTGTTCCTCTGTCTCAAGTTCCTGAACTCTTCTTGCTTCAAGTTCATAATGCATGAGGAGATATGAGCATTATGAAAGCCATCCTTGAAGTCCTCCCAAGTCAAGGTGTCCAGAGGGTGAGTGATTTGAAATGTTTCCCACCATTGGGCAGCAGGTCCTTCCAGCAAATGTGCGGTGAATCCCACCTTCTCAGCGTCATCGCATTCAGTTGTCACCAGATCCTTTTGCACAGAACGCAGCCAGTCATCAGCTACAATTGGTTCAGGTGCAGTTGAGAACTTGTTGGGCTTAAGCCTTAGAAATCTGGCAAGCCTGTCCACTTGGGGAGGTGGTGGTGGTGGAGGTCCCTGTTGGTTGGCCATGAATTGAGCCATCATGGTCATCAGCTGAGTTTGGGAAGCCATCATCTGCTGCATCATAGCTTCATTGTCGTCGTTGTTGTTGTTGCCCTCAGGGTCACGATGAGGATGCATCTGTGGTTTAAGAATAGATGAGCAACAAGATAGACAGGTCTAGAAGAAGTATTCCCACCCATACAAGCAACCACAACACACAACACAAACAAACACCACTCAAACCTAAACTTTTAAACTTTTCAGTTGTCCTTACACGAAAATAATCATACGGATGTTCGAAAAATAATGCCTAAGTATTGCCATACCACAATTTGGTAGATCAATACTTCAAGGAGCTTTTATTATTCTATTTCCTAGGAATGGGGTCTAGTCTATTTCTTTTCTAAGTGCATCAAGTTCATCTCTTATTTCTTTCAGCTCATCAAAGTACTTCTGGGTGTTATGGAGTCTGAAACGAAGCCTCCTTCCAAGGTTTTCGATGGCTTCCCAAGCTACACTTCTTGCTGAATTGAAGAATGATGGGTACACAATTGGGTTTGTGTACATGCAGCAACCTTGGGTCTTATGGTCATCTCCCTTGTTCTTGTATATGTGGAGTTGCACCCACCGGTACTCTTTACCATCATCAGCTTTCATTGGAAATGCTTTGTAAACAGCGTCTCCTTCATATCCCAGGTCCTTCATGATGTCCTTAAGTGCTCTTGGGAACTTAGTGTCACAATGAAGAGTCATGGTCATCTCTGGTCCTTTCCTGATTGATTCAATGAGGCTGGTCATCTAAAAACCAGAGAAGAGGTTTAGAAAGCAATTAGTTAAGAAAGTTACAAGAATGATGGTAGAAAAGTTTTAGACTTAGAGAAAATAAATTTTTATCCTAGTGGCTTTCTTATTTCTAACCAAACTTAGGGTTTCGAATCTACATGCAACACAATGCTCTGATACCATCTGTAGCGTACCTGCACTTAAAATTTGGCAAGGTACCTGTGTATAGTGCAAACCCCTGGATCGATTTCATTTGCACACATAGTTTAGGATGAATATAACAAAATTGTATCATTATTACACGAATGATCCAGACTTGATAAAATAAATTGTTCAAATACAACTTTGCATAGCACAAGGCTAGCTTAAAAGAGTACAGCAGCGGAAATTTATTCTTCAATGAGTCTGCATCATCTTCATGTGCCACAGGCAAAACATGTTGGTTTCATACTCGAAACGTGAATCAAATTCTCACTCGTCATCTGAACAATCTGCAACAAATAAAATTATTGCAACAGAGTGGGTCAGAACCATTAAAAATGGATCTGGCAAGTGACACTATGTGGACACTTAATGGAATAACTATAATAACCTATATGCATATCTGGCTTGTGGAGGTCAAGGCTAATTTGCACAAAGCCAATTTTTCCTAACTCCTTATAAAACATTTTTCTTTGTCAAAACAGGTATGGCATGAAAACCACCCTCTTTTCCACCTTTGTTCAACCATCAAAATTTTAACTTCAGAAATTGGAATGTTGGGAAACCTCCGTTGAATCCTTGATCAGCTGCTCAAATTGTCCGTAACCGGGGACACGGCTAAGTACTTAGTTTTTAACTCTGTAGAGGTTGTGCGCTTTCACCATTAGAGCCAACTAACCCAAACTATCCTTAAGCACCCAATTTGTGCTACGGAAAAGGAGAAAGTTGAGACGAGATTTTTCAGAAGCATTTCCTCATCCTATATTGACTTGACGCGCTCCCATTCTAGCCATTCTATTACCACCTGTCAAGTCGGGACAGGTCCACGCAATTTAATCCATCTAGCCAGAGCCCATATGACGAATGGCTGCACGATAGCAACTTTACTTAGAGGAAACATTGGTCCCTTTATTCCTGGGTGGCAAACCTCAAGTGAACTCTCAGGTGAGAACCCCCATATACCATGGTCCTAAGTATAGTAAACTATCTTAGGTGAAAACCACCATGGACATGGTCCTGAGTAGCCACTCAACATAAACCGTGCAAAACCACTTCCACCCAGATTATTCATTAACTTAGTAGATTTTAACATTTCTAGAAAGCAATTTTTGCATAGCATCAATAATTCTACTAAGTTGTCATGGGTGCTAGACACAACTAGTATAAAGGAGATAGTATTTTTAGCATAGCAATACTATCCAACACATGCAATAACAGAAATACACTAAGTCATGCATAGAAAATACATAGGAAATTTATGAGGGGTGTGCCACTTGCCTTGGCAATAGGAAGAGCAGGAGTAGAAGTTGCAAAAGCCTTCGTTTCTCTCCGAAAATTCTAACACAATAAAACAATCACAATAAACATACAAGCAAACCAACAAATCAATTGGAAAATATGCTATGTATGATGTGCAAAATATTCTAAGGCAATGATATGCATGACATGCAAAAATTACTCTAGGCACATAGACAATAATAACTTAAACAAGTTAGATAGGTCAAGGTCAAGGTTGGGAAACATGAATTTGATAAAATTGACTTAGAAAAATCTTCATCTTGTATTCTAAAGATTTATTCATAGCCACAAGGACTTGTTTTATGTCCAATGTGACACATAGAAGAGAGAAGTTAGTCTTCAAGAACCATCTTCAGTCTTGTCATTCTTTTCTTGGTTTGAAGACTCCATTTCTTCTTGTAGACTTGAGGATTTGTAGACTTCATCATTTGGTGCCGCCACTAAGTTAAATAGAGAAGAAAAGACAAGAAGAACAGAAAGAAAACAAGACTTAGGGAAAGTAGGGGTTGATCATCTTGAAGCTCCTCTTGATTTTCTTCTAAGTACTTTTCTTCTTGGAGTTGCTTCTAGAGAGTCACATCTTCTGGTCTTCATTGTCTTCACTAAATTCTAACTTGATGACTTTCAAGGATCAAAAAATTTCTAAGGAAAAAGGACAAGAAAAGACTTAGCAAAATTTTCTAAGGGAAAACAAGAGGAAAATGTCTTAGCAAAATTTTGCTAAGACAAGATCAATAGTTTTGTGGCGATAAATTTTTCTACGTACTTTGTAGCACTTCTTAATACTACCAAAATAATACAAAGTCATTTAGCACGAAATTTGGTGCAAAAATATTTTTTATTTATTAGAATATCATTAAAATACTCCAAAAAGGAGGATAATACTAATAAATAGAATACTTGTCGGAAAATAATCTAAAAATATATTTTGATGGTTCCTATGGACAAGTATAAATCATACAAAGCCATTGCAAAAAGAATCACTCAAAACTAATCTCTAGATTTCAATTTAAGTCAAAATTACTTGAACAAGCACTTTTAAAATTGAACCAATTTGAATTGGTCAAAACCTAAATTAAACTATACCAAAAGTTTCTACTAGTCAAGAGCTTTTCAAAAACATAAAAATTATTAAATTTGACGGAGCCAATAAAAATTACTAATAGTTTTAAAATCTGGGACCTATCTGTAAAGTGCAGGGGCTAAACTGGAAAGAAAATAGAAGAATCTTCGCGCTGAAGTCCCTGTCACGTTGTGCTGACGCGATGATGACGGGACGCTGACTGGATCCGACGTGGTCGCTGACTGGGCTGCTGACTGGGCTTTGACTACTGATTTTGACCAAAAATAAAGTTGCTCAGATGGGAAAACAATCTAAACGAAAGTTGTAAACAATTACGTGCTATTTCTAACTATCACAATAGAACATCAGTGGATGAATAGTTTAGTCACAAATCACAATTTACCTTTCTGATCCGAAACTTTGACCGTGAATAACTCCTAGCTCGCTCGACCAAAAGAGGTGAGGTTTGGGGCAAAACAAAGGTCTTGATCAGGAGAACAACTTTGGTTATCAAGCCCCGAAGATTTGAGATGGTTTTCTTCTCCGAAAAACGTCAAACGCAAACTGTATTGTACAGAAAATTCCGTACGTCAAAACAAAAAGTGTTCAAAAACAAAATTGTAGATCAGGATTAAATCTAACTTCTCACCAAAGGAATTTCGATTTGAAGATCCGAGCACGAAGAGATCTAGGAATTACGAATTCAGATCTGAAAGATGGCGCTTCGAAATTCTTCCTCCATGGTTGATGAAAGGAGTTGAGGCCTCTCGGGATGGAAAGATAATGGAGAGAGCCGGTGCGATCCGAGATTGTTTTGATGGGTAGATAAACGAAATACGATTTTGCTGATTACGGTTTCGGTGGGACGAAAAGGGGGAAAGAAATTCCGGCGGGTACAAATGTTTATATAGGCTAATGGTCGGTGGAATAGCTTAGGATCGAAGTTATGAAAGCGTAGGAACAAACGGATCCGGATTTGGGGTTATATTTGTTGAGATATTCGTGTTTAACCGAAAGGAGTTTAGAAAACCTCGTTTTCTGGAATTTGGTTCGATCCTGGCTGCTTGGCTCGATCGCTCGCTTCATGGGCCGGCCCAGCTCGGCCAATTTTTTTTTACTGTTTTCTTTGTAACTTTTGATTTATAGATCTCAAACTAATTTCTATAGTTTTGTAAACAAAATACTTTCCTTTAAACTTTCAAATAAGATCTTTCCAATTTAAATAAAATTCCAAAAATTCAAAATGTGTTTAAATTGATTTTGACACTTAATGTCGGAAAATAAAAATAAGTTTTAAACCAAGTATTTGTGGCTCAAGGTACTTTCAACTCAACTAGAGTTGTAAACATTTGAACCTAGTTTAATATTTCCAAATGCACACAATTACAACCACAAATTGCACATAACAATTAAGACCATAATAATCAAAATAATATATAGGGCATGACTTGCCCTTTTAATATATTTTCTTAAATATGTTTTCAATTGAAATAATATTCCAACTTTTGAAAATTTCAAATGCAAGCAATGCAATATGCTCATGAATGCATGCATGATTTTATTTTCAGGGCAAAATACTTAGTAGTTTTTGAAAGTTTTAAATTTTTCGGATTTTTCAACTTTTCGGAAAAACTTGGGATGTTACACAAGTGTTCTCAAGTGGAGAGGCATTCAAATCAAGAGAAGGAAATTCCTTAATAATGCATTGTATTTTATCTAAGTGAGTTTCAGAGGCTCCTTTCTTAGAACTTTTAGGCTTACTATTCTCATCAATGAATTTTTCAAGAACAATCCAATCAAAATTCTTTTCTTGGGCTTCATGTAGTGCTACCAACTTAAAGGAGATTGGTATTTTCTCCTCCTTTTCATTTTTAGAGTCAGCTTTTTCAAGAGCACCAACAACATCTACATAAGATCCTAACATATTGAAACGGTCAAAAACTTTTCTTGCTTCTATAGCAACATCTCCAAATTCTTTAAGCATGGTTTCTAAGCTAAAATTTCCTTTTTCGATATCTTCAATATTATCCAAGTTGAGGAACATAAGCTGCAGTATGGGATGAAGATTAACAAACCTAGCTTTTAACATGTGAATTAAAGAAGTTGCAGTAGTTTCATAACATGTTCTACTATGGATTTTTCCTCAAAATTATCATGCTTACTAACATGATTAAAAATTTCTTTAATGGTATCCTTCCCAAGTATAGAACCACTACCAACTAGAAGATCTATCAGGGTAAACTTAGAGAACAACATGATGAAAAATAAAATAAACTAGGAAAAATAAAAACATAGTAAAGAGATTGGAGGTGAGAGACTCCCCTTGCAGAAATTCTCTTCCTCCCCGGCAACGGCGCCAGAAAATATGCTTGATGCGTGTGAACAAACGTTTGTTGGGAGACCCAAAGAGGAAGGTATGAAGAGTGCAGCAGCAAGTTTTCCCTCAGAAAAGAAACCAAGGTTGAATCGACCAGTAGGAGGAAGAAGTAACTTCAGAAGGTTGATGCAGCTGAGATGGCAGGGTGTACTGCCGGTTCAGCAGCAACGTGGAACCTACACAACACAATCAAATCACTTTACCCCAACGAAACAGTGAGGTTGTCAATCTCACCGGTTTTGCTGAACACAAAGAGGTTAAGCGTATGGTGTGGAAAACAATATAAGAACAGTATGAAAGCAGTAACAACAGTATGAAAACAGTGGAAGCAGTGTGTGTATTATCAATATGAGAAAATGGACCGGGGTCCACAGTTCACTAGTGGTGTCTCTCCATAACAGATAAATAACATGTGTGATGAACAAATTACAGCTGGGCAATTGACAGAAATGAAGGCTGCACCGTAGTGCATGTGAAAAACATAAAGATTACTATGTGATTCATGCGGGCATTACAACAAGATACATAGACCGTCATCCAACTGCATCTATGACTAATAATCCACCCTCTGAATATCATCCGAACAAACGTTGGGTATTAAGTTGTAAGCAACAGATAATCATAGTAAACAAAGTGTGTAATGTAAACAATGTAAAGTAAGTAAACACCGTTGTTTTCTCCCTAATGGCAACAACACGTCCTCCATCCATCACGTTTCTGTCACTTGAGCACAGATGCAAACGAGGCATGAACCCACTATCGAGCATAAATATTCCCTCTTGGAGTTACTAGCATCTACTTAGCCAGAGCATGTACTAATAACTAAGAGAATGCAAGATCATAAATAACATATGCATGAAGATAACATGATAGATTGATAATCAGAAGACATAGCATTCAACTTTCATCGGATCCCAGCAAACACAACATGTAGCATTACATAAACATGATCTCGATCATGTAGGGCAGCTCACGAGATCTAAACATGAGGTACAAAGTGGAGAAGACAACCATCTAGCTACTACTATGGACCCGTAGTCCAGGGATGAACTACTCGCGCATCACTTCGGAGGAGGGCATGGTGGTGTAGACCCTTCCGGTGATGAATTCCCCTCCCGGCAGGGTGCTGGGGAGAGCTCCAGAACCGTCCCGATCTCGGGATGACGATGACGACTACCTCGGGTGTTTCTCGGGACGAAGTGGTATCTTTTTAGGGTTGACGTATCAGGAGGATTAAATAGGCAAAAGTGCTATGGTGGTGGACGCCCGAGGGGCACACACCACCCCCAGGAGCGGCCACGGGGGCGCCGCCCTATGGTGTGCCCCCTGTGGCCCCCTTTCGGGTCTCTTCAGGACTCCGTGGAACCTTCGGGAATTCTAAGAATTCAGGGCTTCGAATTTTCCAATTCCGAGAATATTTCTAGAACAACTTTTCTGAAACTAAAAACATCATAAAACAGGGAACTGGCTCTGTGGCCTCTTGTCAATAGGTTAGTCCCGGAAATCGATAAAAATGACATAAACGGCATAGCAAACATGTAGGAAATAACATGGAGCATCAGAAATTAAGGATACGTTTATGACGTATCAGTTCCTCACGATGCTCTCTATCTTGTATTGTAAACCTGATAGAAAACATTGCTTTTTTTGCTCCAATTGTTCCCTCATACGTTCCCTTTTCATAATCATCTACATATCCTGAAAATAGGCATCAACTGTTGATATGGAGTTGGACTCCTAGATTGGCCGATCTTCACGAATCGACGAAGAACGAACGAGGAACAAGAAGAACATGAAGAACACGAGATGGGGAATCGAGGGGGAAACGTGGGGAATCGCAGGGAAACACACAAAGCGGGATAAATTGCAAGAACCGAAAGATCCAACCTCCCGTCAACTAAACCCCGAGGGTCGCCTACGGAACAATCGATCCAACTGAACTCACCTTGATACAAACCGTCTCACACCCGTAGCCGGTACCACTATGCCAATAGAACCTCAAGGATTAACGAGAGGAAGATTGGACAACTCTTGACTGAAACCCGAAAGGGAGAGGACAAGTAGTTGGAATGTGCCTTGATACGATCCTCGACGAAGTCGGAGGAGTAGCCTTGATACGTTTCTAGGTACACACCATAGGAGTAGTTCCTCAAAGAGGGATACAAGAGAGCTGAGCACCAAATGTTCTAAATTCAACTCTAAACCCTAGATCTAGCTCGGGGTCGTCCTTATATACCGGGGGTCTAAGTAGGTGAAAACGGGGTCAAAATGCGGTCATTTCCGTGCGCCCCAGGGGTCGAAACGGGGTGGGGGCAGAGGGGCGCCCCAGGCGCACGCCGGCCTGGAGCCCGGCCTGAGGCCGTGGTGGGCGAGGCGCGCCGGCCTGGGGCTGGCGGGGCGGCCGGCCTGAGGCCGAGGTGGGAGAGAGGGCAGCCGGCCTGGAGGGGCCGGCCCGAGGCCGGGGTGGAGGCCGGCCCTCTCGGGTGGGCGCCCGGCCTAGAGGAGGACGAGGCCGGCCCAAGGCCGGGGTGGAGGCCGGGTCGCTCGGGAGGGGGGCTGGCCTAAGGAGGAGGGAGGCCGCCCTGGCCGGGCCCTGAAGCCGGGAGGGGGTTTTTCCCCCTATCTTCTCCGTCGGTGCGCCGAACTCGATGCCGTCTTCTCCGCCCTTCTCGATATCTTCTCACGCATCGTCTTGGGTGCTTTCCGGGGCCTCCGTGGTGGATATGAACCTGAGCATGCAAAGTGTTGAACCATGAGGTAGCGCACCATCCGCCAAGTCACCGAAAGTATGGAGCGAGAGGAGCGAGTTCACCTTATCCTGGATGGCCTTTGCGCGTGATCTTGTCATCGGTCCACTTGGTGGAGTTGGGTGTGCTACATCATCTCCCCCCCCCCTTGAAAAAGAGTCGACCTCGACTCGGCGTCGTCTTCATCACTTGGGTATCCATGGAAGGGAGAGAGGTCATTGACATTGAAGGTGTTGTGGAGGAGGTACTTGGATTGCGGTAAGTCGATCTTGTAGGCATTGTTGTTGATGCGTTTGATGACCTTGAAGGGGCCGTCGCCTCTTGGCTTGAGCTTGGAGTTGCGCTCTTTAGGAAGTGGTCCTTCCGCAAGTGTAGCCACACGAGGTCACCTTCTTGGAACACCATTGGTTTCTTGTTCTTGTTCATGAGAGAGGCTCGTTGCTCGGAATGCTTCTCAAGCGTAGCTCTTGTGGAATCATGTAGCTTCTTGATGTAGTCGGTGCGCTTGTCAATGTCCATGTTTGCTTGCTCGCGTAGAGGCAAAGGAAGTATGTCGAGGGCGGTGTTGGGGTTGAAGCCGTAGACGATCTCGAAGGGACTCTTCTTGGTAGCTTGATGTAGAGCACGGTTGTAGGCGAACTCGGCGTGTGGGATGCATTCCTCCCAATTCTTCAAGTTGGGCTTGATCAATGCTTCAAGTAGTGAAGAGTGTGTGCGGTTGACGACCTCGGTTTGTCCATCCGTTTGTGGGTGATAGTCGGTGGAGAAGAGTAGCTTGACGCCGAGCTTGGCCATCAATGTCTTCCAAAAGTATGAGGTGAACTTGACGTCGTGGTCCGAGACAATGGAAGTAGGTACACCATGTAGACGCACAATTTCCCTGAAAAATAAATTGGCAACATGTGAAGCATCGTCGGTTCGGTTGCAAGGAATGAAATGTGCCATCTTAGAGAAACGATCCACAACTGCAAAGATTGAATCCATGTTGGTTTTAGTTCGTGGGAGTCCTAACACAAAATCCATGCTAATATCACTCCAAGGTGCATGTGGGATAGGCAATGGCATGTAAAGACCATGGGGGTTGGAAGTAGACTTAGCTCGGAGGCATGTAGAACATCTCTTGACGTGTCTCTCAACTTGATGCTTCATCTTGGGCCAATAGTAGTGGTTGGAGAGCATGGCATAGGTCTTGTCGCGTCCAAAGTGTCCCATGAGACCTCCTTCATGTGATTCCTTTAATAACAACAAACGAAGAGAGGACTCGGGAATACACAATTTGTTAGCCTTAAACAAGAAACCTTTGTGAAGATAGTAGTCATCAAATCCTCGGTGAGGCAAGAATTTCTCAAAGATAGGACCAAAGAAAGTATCGGAAGCATATAAGTCTTTGATCTCATCCAAACCAATCACATTGATGTCAAGACGAGTAAGAAGACACTCTTTTCTAGACAAGGCATCGGCTACCACATTATCTTTACCTTTCTTGTACTTAATGACATAAGGAAAAGATTCAATGAATTCTAC
This sequence comes from Alopecurus myosuroides, assembly GCA_028641055.1. Taxonomy (NCBI): domain Eukaryota; kingdom Viridiplantae; phylum Streptophyta; class Magnoliopsida; order Poales; family Poaceae; genus Alopecurus; species Alopecurus myosuroides. The sequence continues at coordinate 109,764,296 of CM054063.1, read as the reverse complement.
CCACTTAGCATGCCTCTTGTTCAAATTGGTTTGGCTTTTCAAGTATTTCAATGATTCGTGATCGGAATGAATGACAAATTCTTTAGGCCAAAGGTAGTGTTGTCAAACTTCTAGCACTCTAACCAAAGCAAAAAGTTCCTTATCATAGATTGGGTAATTGAGTTTAGCGCCATCAAGTTTTTCACTATGGTATGCTACGGGCGTCCGTTTTGCATGAGAACGCCACCAATTCCTATACCACTAGCATCACATTCAATCTCAAAAGTTTTCTCCAAAGCCGGTAAGACAAGCAAAGGAGCTTCGGTTAAACATCTTTTAAGTGTGTCGAAAGATTTTTGTTGCGCGTCGCCCCAAACAAAAGGTACATTCTTTTTGGTAAGCTCATTCAAAGGGAAAGCAATAGTTGAAAAATCTTTGACAAAGCGGCGATAGAAACCGGCAAGGCCATGAAAGCGCCTTATCTCACCCACGGAGGTAGGGTTGGGCCAATTCCTAATTTCCTCAATCTTCTTGTTTTCTACTTCAATACCATTGGAAGAGATCACAAAACCCAAGAAAACAAGCTTGTTGGTGCAAAAATTGCATTTGGAAAGATTGGAAAAAAGTTTTGCTTTGCGAAGAGCCAACAATACTTGTGAAACATGATCAAGATGATCCTCCGAAGACTTGCTATAAATGAGAATGTCGTCGAAGTAAACCACAACAAATTTGCCAATGAAAGGACGCAAAACTTCATTCATGAGGCGCATGAAGGTAGATGGGGCATTCGAAAGACCAAAGAGCATAACAAGCCATTCATACAAACCAAGTTTTGTTTTGAAAGCCGTTTTCCATTCATCACCTATACTCATACGAATTTGATGGTAACCACTTTTAAGATCAATTTTGGAAAAGATAGTAGCACCACTAAATTCATCAAGCATGTCATCGAGCCTAGGAATAGGATGTCTATATCTAACAGTGATAACATTGATAGGTCGATAATCCATACACATGCGGGAAGTAGAATCTTGCTTTGGAACAAGGATAACCGGCATGACACAAGGGCTAAGAGATTCGCGAATAAAACCTTTGTCGAGTAGTTCTTGGATTTGTCGCTCAATCTCCTTAGTCTCTTCGGGGTTGGTGCGGTAAGGAGCGCGGTTTGGGAGGGGCGAACCCGGAATGAGGTCAATGCGGTGCTCGATTCCTCGTAGAGGAGGAAGACCCGGAGGGAGTTCATCGAGAAAGACGTCTACAAATTCCTGCAACAAAGGCAACAAAGATGGAGGAAAATTTGTCATGTCGTTAGTTTCAAGTGCTTCCCCTTTGCACGATAGGACAAAGTGTAGTATGGTTGGGTCATCTCGTAGCTCTTGCGTCTCTCTTTTGGTGGCTGATGACTCCCAAGTGCAGGAGATCAATTGTAGTACCTTTCAATAAGTATTTGAGTGTCGAACCCACGAGGAGCTGAAGGTAAGCTATCTATTCTCTAAAGCCCTATAACCCTCTTATATGGCTGTTTATGCAAAGCAATAAGTTTGACTAAAAGGAACTAACTAATTAAAAGCAAGTGACGTGGAGTGTGGTTTGTCTAGTAACTAGTGAAGCAAGTTTAAAATGCAAGTAATCCTAAAGCAAGTTTCTAAAGCAAGTTTCTAAAGTAGCAAGCAGCAAATATCTCAAGTATCTCAAGGGAGCAAGTGCTCTCGCAATAGGTGTTTCGTTCGTGTGGTTGTCACAATTAGTGAAGCACATGTTTTAGTCTTAGTTGTTTCTTCTAGGAAGGAGCCATGAATAGGTATAGTCAAGTAAATGATCTACAACCCCTTATGATGGATCATGTGGCCAAGTAAATGACTGCACAAGATTGATTAAGACATAAAGTCCCACCATAGCCTTATGTTCTAAGGTCCCCTATATATATCCCCCAATAACTTAACTTTGTGGCTTGGTCTCAGGTTACTGTCACTCCCAAGTCACCACCACTCCATTATGCTACCGGTGATCACCTTACATGCATTCCCCAACATATGCGTGCACTCATATATTGTACATAAAGACAATCATAGAAGATAACAAACTTGTATGCAACCAATCAACGAACTATTTCACCATTGCCAAGAACAATTCACTACTCAAACATAGACGGGGAGACACAATACATCAAGGGAATATAGTATTGCATCATACATCGTGTTTGCCAAGAGATTACAGTGGAGAGATGGAGCTGATCTTGCTGTAGATGTTGATGATGAACACGCCGGAGGGGGGTGGAGCCCTCCGGGGGTGATCCCGGCGGCGTTTCCCCCCTCCGATCTTCTCCGGCGGCAGCCTTCTGTCTCTCTGTTTCATGGTTTCGCCTCTCGGTGCCGCCTCCTTCTCGAAAAGGCCAGGGGACCCTTTATATAGTCGTTTTTAGGTCACGAGACACTCGGGAGAAGAAAGATCGACGGCATCGGAGCCACGTGGGCAAAAAGGGGGCCCCACACGCGGCCAAGGAATCTGGCCGCGTGGAGGGTCCTCTTTTCCACCTGGTTGGCCTTTTGGCCCTCTACTTTGGCCCATGGTCTTCGTCTCGAAAATTCTGAACCATGCTCTTTGGCCTTGACCTTTTTGGAGTCCCGAAGCTCCCGGAAAGTCTGAAACACTAAAAAGTACGTTTTCTGGAAAAAAACAGGGTTAGAACCAAAAGAAGGGGGATTGGTTAGAAAATCCCCCAAATCATTATAAAACATGAATATAAGTTGCTAATATGTAGGAAAAACAAGTAATAACATGCAAAGTTCATGTATGCATTTTACATGCATCAACATCCCCAAGCTTAACCCATGCTCGTCCTCGAGTATGAAGGTGATAAAACTAACATGGACTTTGCATATTGAAACAATCATGGGATATCAAGGAGGATTATTCATGCTACATATAATCAAATTATTAATACTAGAAATGAGTAGAAATATACAATTCATGTTGTAAGAAATATCAAATATGCAAGCAAAGATGCTTCATGAAAGTTCACAAAGTGTATAATAAAATAAAAGCACTATGGACCAAATGCATACACAAAATGAAAAATAAAATCCTATATTGGTCAAAGAATAGCATAATGGAAAATAGAAAATATGGTGGACACTTCGGAGAAAATTGAGTAGAGGTAAAACATGATCAAGTCTTATTTAGCCTCTAAATTATTCAACTAAAATTACTAATTGAAATGTGGTATCCATTGATCTAGGACTCTCATTGCCGCTTTATCACTAGCATCTTAAATGGTGAATGTTGAAGTAATGTGAATGACAAGGTGGTTGAAAGCATCATGCCCCGTGAGTGTGAAAACCTACTCCATGATTACTCAACTTAAGATTCCTAATAAGCTTTGTACAATCATAATAAGTATTAATGACATCATAGAGAACCGCAAAGAGGTACCTCTTGCCCCATGACATGGAAACCAGCCAATGTCACAATGACAAGATGAACAAACGGAGTAGACTCATCATCCTTTTTTATTTCATTCACTATATGCATAGCTTCTTATTTTATTGTAGGATGTGTTTGTAGAGTCCACTCTAGCTGTAAGTAAATTTCCACCATGATCAAGCATGGCTTGGGTTAGCGGCCCAATGCGTTTCTCTAGTCATAAATATACTTACTCATCAAAACTTACTATTCCTCTATTTCATTTCGCCATGGCAGGAGTCCAAAAACAAAAGTACATGATATCAACCAAATGCAAATTTTTGTGCAATGTTGAAAGCTTTCCAGTGATACACGTTTATAGCTAGCTCCCAACCAAACACTTGTCAAACACAAAACTTTTAGCTCCCGTTATTGGGTCATGTTTATTAAGTGCAATGAAAAGTAAAGGTGTGCATTCAAAAGTTCGTGAGAGTCTTATCCCAAATTCAGATCATGACAATTAATAAAGTGAATATCTTAATTTAGAACATAAATAACACTATAACATGGTGACCATACTCGGAATAGCTCTGAAGCTAATAGGTAGATATGGTGGACTCACTGGAAATACTTGGCTAAAGGGTGTTGGAAACAAGTTTATACTTGTTGGAATTTTTACTTTTTTGGCTAACAAGAGGGAGATAGTTGACCAGCTACTATGCATGCATTAGTGTCCATATAACTACTCATTTCATGAAAAACTAAGTAAACTAAAAATTAACATCAAAAACATGAATAAGAGATAGCTCATGACAACACTATTGCAAATTTCTACACCTAAAACAGCATATAAATCATGCAACTATAAGTAGCTTTTATAATCAACTAAAGCATCCCTTTCCCAAGTCATAATACTAGCATCCAATACATTCCAACCCCAAAATCCAGTAGCTCAATCTCATATAAAATGATGGGTGTGGTCTTATCAAAACAAAATTCAAAACAAAAACTAGACGCTTCAAGTCTCTACGATAAATGCTTTGCTTAGAAAAACAGAAAGTAGACGTGTGCTAACCAAAATAGTGTAGCTCCAGTGGGGTGTTCATCACATCCCCAAGATTATGGCTTTCACCATTCTTGGATGTCTTGAGGCGCAGCTCCTCTATTCCCTGTGAAAAAAACTTCACAAAACATGTTTCTCCCATTCTTTTTCTGTGGGGTGAGATTAGCAAGGACAAACAAATCACATGCTTGCTGTGCAAAATTCCAAATCAAATGCTCCAGTAGATAGAAAATAAGTTTCATTATGTTGTATGTTCACTCTCTTGCTTGAAAGAATCATGGAAATTCGATTCCCAAACCCAAAGAGTGCATAAAACAAAAGAAGGCATAATCTGTCCAGAAAAGAAACAGCAGCAAAACGAACGTTTTTCCCTAAGCTAGACTCGTCAAAAAATTAAGACAATTTTTGTGCTTACATAGAACTAAAAGTTGCAGAACATACCAAAAAATTAGCTTAATCCGACATACCAATAAAAAACGTAAAATCATACGGTGAGCAGACTCGTGCTGAAACAGAAATTTCATGCACTAGGATAGCAACTTATACGTCCAAATGGGTTTGACTTGACTCTTTATTGAAAACACCAGAATTAAAAAAAAAAAACTAATCTATTGAGACAGCAAGAGGACACTAGGAAAATCCAAACAAAAACAACCGGGTTGCCTCCCGTAAAGTGCTTTGTTTATAGCCATATAGCTAGGCTTTACTTACTTAACATCATGATGGTTGGAGTGAGGTGGCTCGGCATCCCCAAGCTTGGATTCTTGTAATTATTTGATACATGTAGGGTGAGCCCAGGGGTACATCCCCAATCTTGATTGGTTGTCCCTCTTGATCTTTGTTCATCTCACTCAACTCTTCCTCCTGAAAAATTCTTCTTACACAAATCTCAACATAAAACTTGATTAGAGGGGTTAGTGCCTCCATAAATAAAAATCCACATATGTACAGCAAAGACACATCATGAGTTGATTCTAAATATTAACTACTGTTACTACAGTTGTGCATTGCTCCTTGATCAAAAGAACCACACAAAACACAAGTAATGAGAGCAATGCAAAACAAAGACATAATCTGCCAAAAACTGAACAGCCCGTAAAGAGTGAATTTTTAGAGGCACTTAAGTTGCTCAAATCAGAAAACTTAAAACTAATGAAATATTTAGTGATAACGAAATATTTTTGTCGTAAATTACCAGGTTAAAATTCCACTTCTGTGATTTTAAACATTTTTTGCAGTGAAGTTCAGGAATCTGTTTTCTTGACAGCTAATTACTATTGTTTAATCCTATCTCTCATATAAGATTATTCTTGCCATTTAAGATGATAAATAAGACAGAAATGTGATGTTACAGTAGTGAACTAATATTTTTATTGTTTTTAGCTTTGGAAAAGTTTTAATGATAGAGACTTTGCAATGGTTTCATTGGCATGAACAACACATGTTCAAGGTCGACCCCAACTTCTCCATTACTCATCCTTCTCATTTACTTTCCCAAATTTTTTATAAAATGAAAATCTTAAACTAAATGATACATAACATTAGGTAAAGGAATTTTACATGTTGTAAAGACATAAATGTGTGCTCAAACAGAATAGGAAATTAAAGCATAAGGAACACACCAAAAAAATATTAAACAATTTATTTTTAAGTCTAACCCATTTCCTATGCATTGGCATTTTGTAATGAAACAAATAAAAGAAGCACATAATAGCAAGCATAGAAAGGTAGATCAAGTGCAACTTCAAAACTTTCAGCATAAAGAGGGGAAACTTAATTTTGGTGAAATATGTGTAACCATGTTTCCCTCTCTCATAATAATTTTCAGTAGCATCATGAATAGGTTCAACAATATGAATATCACATAAAACATTCTTATCGTGAGTGATAAGGGGTGGCCCAATCTTCTCAGTGAACTCACAGATAACTTCTGTATTGATAACTAGTGCGCCACTAAGAACTCTCCGGCTGATCCCTGAAGCCAATGCAACAGATAGCAACCCAATGGATATTCTTAACTCCACACTCTTGCACAAGTAATCCACCGACTACAAGTGGTCCTGTACCGTCTTATTCCCAGTGGAACAGCAGGTAACACGTAAAGTTTGCAGATGAACTTCCAGTATGAAAGGCTAACAAGCAGTTTCAACTAGAGGTTATGGGGTTTGTTTGATTCAATCGTAGTCTGATCTATTCCACACGCAGGTGGTAGCTATATATGAGGGAGGGGTGCGGCCACAAGCTCCTTGCGCAAGCAATCCCTCTCCTACTCTACTAGGACTCCTATTTCCTAACACATATGGATACAAACCGACCCCACACACAAAGGGGTGCGGCCATATTGGTATACACACCAATTGGACTCGTTTTGGAAACTGGCAGAAAACTATTCGTGGCTTGTTTCGGTCACCACGGCTTGCACGAGTCGAATTTCTTGATGGGGCCGGATCCATTGGAAAGCCCATCAAATTCCCTATCCGTAGAGTGCTTGTTTGCTGTATTTGGAGCCCGTATGAAGAATCCATGACTATTTCAAATTCGGGACTCCTGGCAGTCCGAACTGAAACATCAATTCCTTGTAGTTGTTTTCCATGCCTCCTTCTTCTGCCATGCCTCCTTCTTTTGCTCCTTGCTTCCTCTTCTCCATCCATGTTTGTGTTATCAATAAACCTAATCATACATATCATAGGCTTAGGTAGTATAACGTTCTCACAAACACAAACATTATTTATCACTAGGAAAGAATTCACCTTATAATGAACATCAGTGAGGCTTAGTATTTCCTTCCAACTCAAGCATAAATGACTCTCATGGACCTCTATTATGTCCATATCATCCTCCCTTTCTTCAAGACAAGCCGTCCTCGGCTTGTAGTAAGCTGAAAGTGGAAGAAACAAAAAGAACAACGTGTATGCACAATACAAATATCTATAATGAGGTGCATTAGTTGTTATCATATCATAAAATTGTGCCCAAGACATATGACCACGAATTTTTCTTAAAAACATCACATAATTGTCATAGCACTCCATAAAATAGCAATCACAATTGCAAATATAAGTGAAGCTCAATAAATCATGATCAAAGGGAGAATCATATGTGTATATATTTTTATTGTTTAGTATCAATTCAATTGTTCTCACCGAAGATCTATGATCAAATTTATGTTTATTAATACACTCAAAGGTGGGAACATGCTTATTATTTTCATCATGAAAATTGCAACTTAATTTGCAAATATAAGTGAAGAACAATTTATTAGCACATGTATGTGACAAGTATTGTGGCAAACCAAACATATGTGTAAAATCATGCTCATATGTAGGAAGTTGTAGCTTAGTTACCCAAGGTAAAACAATGTTCAAATCGGCCACATGATCACATGTTATGCATATATGATCCACCATAAAAATTTCACTCATGTTATAATCACCAATCAAGTTAAAAGTGAAAGAAGAAACATAATTGCTAGAATTGACATATGAAATTTCAGCAACCTTTTTCATAGCACTTTGCACATTAATTGATTCATTTAGCATGATGTAATCCACAATATCATTAGGTGGTATTTTAGCAAGTACTTCTTTATGTGAAATCAAAACCACATGATTAAATTTCGAAATTAGCACATTATCACATGTAGTTGGACTATCTATGCTTGTTAACTCACAAGAATCAACTAGCAATTTAGTGGGATCACATAAATCAATACTTGAGAGGGGTAATACGAAATCAGCACCTTTATCAATAGCAACCTCCTCAGAATTATTAGGTACCAATTCAACTATCTCAAGTGGTGATGCAGGTTCTACTTGTTGTGGCTCCCTTTCTTCAAAAATAACCTGCATATCACAAGAAACAAAACTAGGCAAAATGGCATGCTCCTCCAATGGTTGTGGTGATGGTGGTGGTGGTGCAGGTTGTACTATAGGCTCCCTTTCTTCAAAAGCAACCTGCACATCACAAGACACAACACTAGGAGTAGACATAGTTACATTAGTAGAAACAGCCTCATAGGTCTTCTTAACCTCTACAGATCTCATAACCAATGGTTGATGTCTAATTCTTTTAAATGTTGTAGGACTTTCATGAAATATCCAATCTCTCCTATTATTCCAAAAGAATTGTATATCAGGATAATGGCTATCAAAATTAACCTTATAGGCATCGCACCAAAAATCACTCAACAAAAGGTGACAACAAGTAAATGCTCTAGAAAACACATGACACCTAAGTCGTATTGTTTTATCATAAATAGTTAACGGAACGAAAGTAGCATGAGTAATGGGAAGTGGAGCACCATTAGTTTTTAACATAAATGAAGTGCGAGTTGCATAAGATGTCAACTGTAATGCTTCAACAACCTCAATACTAACAAAACTATACAACCGTGTACCCTTATCAAGAGTAATAGCAACAGTACTACCATTGATGTCTCCGCTGAAGTGGAACAAATTTGGTGCAAGTATTCCACTAGAATCCTCCTCCCAGAAAGCATCACTGCACACAGAAGAACTAGAAAACTCCATTGATTAACTTGTTAGTAACAAAATAACAATGGGATGTGGTGTTCTCTCACAATTCACTCAAAAATCTAGCAAGACAATAGATTATCTTACCGTTCCAAAGTGAATAGAAATACTTACCAACAAGTAGTGGCAACTAATATGCTTTGATGTGAAGAAGAGAATACCCAGGGTGCTAACAATCACAAGACAAACAAGGTATATGGTGGGGCTTGGTATGGATACCTAACAACACCAAAATAACAATTCCTATTTGCTGTCCAATGTGATATAAAAAGCACGGGAAACACACACCAAGTATGGAGACAAATGTGGCAATGCAAATATATGGAGGAAATTTTGCAATGCACTGGAAAGACACTAGCCAAGCTCAAATAATATTCAGGCACAAGATTGCTCAATGGTGTGTCAATATAGCAATGATGAAAACAGCTCCACAAATATATCAATGTATCTCAAAGGCCTTTTTGTTTTTTTTTTTTTCTCTTTTCTGTTTTTCTCTTTTTTTTTTTATATACTTTTTGCTGGCCAAATAACAATAGTACGAGCAATACTATCAAGTGATAACAATGCTATGAACAATGTGACACAAATATGAAATAAAGAGCAGCCTGAAAACGAGCAAAAAATAGCTAGTCTTATTGGATAAGGTACCTAAAATTTTGCTGTAGATAGGCTGTGTCTAAGTTCACAAAGTTCAGCACAGAATCTAGGAAGAAAATAGGAATCAGTAGCGGTAGAAGCTAGGAATAAAGGCTACCTTGGCGCGTAGTGGTATAAGCTGTCGGAAAAGCCAACTGCCAGTATTGGTGCGCGCGCGAACGACAAAGTGCAGCGCATGTATATGACGCGCGAATCGGCGTGCAAGGATCAGCGGCGATTCTGTTTTGTCGGTTGTTGGTGCGAAGCGTGTGGTGGCTGTCGGCCTCCAAACGAGTCTAGGAAAGCGCACACGCGCGGTCGGTTCTCGTTGGGCCTGGTGATTTATGGTGGGCTGAGTCCACGGAAAGGAAACAGCGCTGGTGTTTTCTGTTGCTCGGCGCGGAATCTCCGCTTGCGATTGTGCGACGCGGTTTTTGGCAGGAGCACTTTTCGGCGCGTAGCGCCTGGCGCTAATTCAATGCTACGCGCGGATCTCGAAGAGGAGAAAACGACGCGGTTTTTGGTCGGTAGCGCTCGCGTTTTCCAGCGACGAATCGGGCGGTATGCGCGCGGTTGGTGGGCACTTGGCTGGTAGAAGTTGTGGCCGGGAAAACCGCGTGGACTGCGATCAGTTAGGATTCGGCGGAACAAAACCTGATCGGTTAGGACTCCCACCTGGACACGGAATACGAGGCGCGCAGTGCTGGCGCGTTTCTCGGCACGGAAACGGCGGCGCGGTTACCCAAACGACGCGGATGCTGCGAGCGCGTATCACACGCGTTTAGACAGGGGCCACGAATAGGACAAAGGCAACACGTTTATGGCAGTTGAAAAGCAACCTTTTCGTGGTGGATTGCGATGCGCGTGCGGATAGAATTCGATGGTGGGCGGAACAATGCGCAGCAGCTGGACAAATATTTTTGCGGTGGGATTTTCGGTATAGATCTAATAAAAGATGAACACGAGGAACACTAATAGACAAAAACTAAAAACAGAAAAACGGGAACGCAAATCAACAAGAAACAGCAACTAGTAGATGCAAATTGGTGTTGATCTAGGCTCTGGCACAAACTACACTATTTTTGTGGGGCAATTTTCTGGATAGGTAATAAAAACACTCAAAGTAATGGGAAATTTGATAGCTCACCGAGGCAACCTGTAAATCTGATACCAAGATGATAAGGGGTGGCCCAATCTTCTCAGTGAACTCACAGATAACTTCTGTATTGATAACTAGTGCGCCACTAAGAACTCTCCGGCTGATCCCTGAAGCCAATGCAACAGATAGCAACCCAATGGATATTCTTAACTCCACACTCTTGCACAAGTAATCCACCGACTACAAGTGGTCCTGTACCGTCTTATTCCCAGTGGAACAGCAGGTAACACGTAAAGTTTGCAGATGAACTTCCAGTATGAAAGGCTAACAAGCAGTTTCAACTAGAGGTTATGGGGTTTGTTTGATTCAATCGTAGTCTGATCTATTCCACACGCAGGTGGTAGCTATATATGAGGGAGGGGTGCGGCCACAAGCTCCTTGCGCAAGCAATCCCTCTCCTACTCTACTAGGACTCCTATTTCCTAACACATATGGATACAAACCGACCCCACACACAAAGGGGTGCGGCCATATTGGTATACACACCAATTGGACTCGTTTTGGAAACTGGCAGAAAACTATTCGTGGCTTGTTTCGGTCACCACGGATTGCACGAGTCGAATTTCTTGATGGGGCCGGATCCATTGGAAAGCCCATCAAATTCCCTATCCGTAGAGTGCTTGTTTGCTGTATTTGGAGCCCGTATGAAGAATCCATGACTATTTCAAATTCGGGACTCCTGGCAGTCCGAACTGAAACATCAATTCCTTGTAGTTGTTTTCCATGCCTCCTTCTTCTGCCATGCCTCCTTCTTTTGCTCCTTGCTTCCTCTTCTCCATCCATGTTTGTGTTATCAATAAACCTAATCATACATATCATAGGCTTAGGTAGTATAACGTTCTCACAAACACAAACATTATTTATCACTAGGAAAGAATTCACCTTATAATGAACATCAGTGAGGCTTAGTATTTCCTTCCAACTCAAGCATAAATGACTCTCATGGACCTCTATTATGTCCATATCAGTGAGCCACATGCATAAAAGAATCACTACTCTCCACATAAGTAAAATCCTCATTAGTGATATTGGGAGTTAAACATTCATAATTTTCATTGCAATCATCATATATAGGAGGCATACTATCATAAAAGTGAATTTTCTCCTCCAAGCTTGGGGAACTAGAAATATCATGCTCATCAAAACCAACTTCCCCAAGCTTAAAACTTTCCATAGAATTAGCAAGTATATCATTTTTATCCTCAATAGTAGGGGGACTAAAAATATAATATTCATCAAGACAAACTTCCCCAAGCTAAAGGTTTTCCTTAGCAATAAAGGTGTTCAAAGAATTAGTACTACCACAAATATGATTGTTGTGCAAATAATTTTTCAATTTCTCCTCAAACACTTCATGTCCTAATTCAAGGTAGATATTATACAGTTCTAAAATTGTTTGGTTGTTTTCCATTTTATAATTTTTTTGTGTTTTAGGTTTATATGTTAGTATGCAATGCAAACAAGAATAAAAGCTTAGCACAACGCTCCCCGGCAACGGCGCCAGAAAAGTGCTTGATGACTCCCAAGTGCAGGAGATCAATTGTAGTACCTTTCGATAAGTATTTGAGTGTCGAACCCACGAGGAGCTTAAGGTAAGCTATCTATTCTCTAAAGCCCTATAACCCTCTTATATGGCTGTTTATGCAAAGCAATAAGTTTGACTAAAAGGAACTAACTAATTAAAAGCAAGTGACGTGGAGTGTGGTTTGTCTAGTAACTAGTGAAGCAAGTTTAAAATGCAAGTAATCCTAAAGCAAGTTTCTAAAGTAGCAAGCAGCAAATATCTCAAGGGAGCAAGGGAGCAAGTGTTCTAGAAATAGGTGTTTCGTTCGTGTGGTTGTCACAATTAGTGAAGCACATGTTTTAGTCTTAGTTGTTTCTTCTAGGAAGGAGCCATGAATAGGTATAGTCAAGTAAATGATCTACAACCCCTTATGATGGATCATGTGGCCAAGTAAATGACTGCACAAGATTGATTAAGACATAAAGTCCCACCATAGCCTTACGTTCTAAGGTCCCCTATATATATCCCCCAATAACTTAACTTTGTGGCTCGGTCTCAGCTTACTGTCACTCCCAAGTCACCACCACTCCATTATGCTACCGGTGATCACCTTACATGCATTCCCCAACATATGCGTGCACTCATATATTTTACATAAATACAATCATAGAAGATAACAAACTTGTATGCAACCAATCAACGAACTATTTCACCATTGCCAAGAACAATTCACTACTCAAACATAGACGGGGAGACACAATACATCAAGGGAATATAGTATTGCATCCTACATCGTGTTTGCCAAGAGATTACAGTGGAGATATGGAGCTGATCTTGCTGTTGATGTTGATGATGAACACGCCGGAGGGGGGTGGAGCCCTCCGGGGGTGATCCTGGCGGCGTATCCCCCCTCCGATCTTCTCCGGCGGCAGCCTTCTGTCTCTCTGTTTCGTGGTTTCGTCTCTCGGTGCCGCCTCCTTCTCGAAAAGGCCAGGGGACCCTTTATATAGTCGTTTTTAGGTCACGAGACACCCGGGAGAAGAAAGATCGACGGCATCGGAGCCACGGGGGCAAAAAGGGGGCCCCACACGCGGCCAAGGAATGTACCCGCGTGGAGGGTCCTCTTTGCCACCTGGTTAGCCTTTTGGCCCTCTACTTTGGCCCATGGTCTTTGTCTCGAAAATTCTGAACCGTGCTCTTTGGCCTTGCCCTTTTTGGAGTCCCGAAGCTCCCGGAAAGTCTGAAACACTAAAAGGTACGTTTTCTAGAAAAACAGGGTTAGAACCAAAAGAAGGGGATTGTTTAGAAAATCCCCCAAATCATTATAAAACATGAATATACGTTTCTAATATGTAGGAAAAACAAGTAATAACATGCAAAGTTCATGTATGCATTTTACATGCATCAGTGGCAAGTAAGGCAAAGCCTTTGGAATCACTCGGAATTTTTCCACTCATATTTGGCTTGTGGCTCTCACTCTCTTTTAGGTGGATCACTCGCTCACCACTCATCTCACGAGATTTGAGCTCTTCTTGTTTACGTGCAAGTGTCTTGGCGTTGTCGGCGGTCACTTGGCTAGGAGACATGGGACGAAGCACAAATGTCTAGTTATTCCACTTGAAGCTATAGTGATTGGTACGCCCATCATGAATAGCACTCTTGTCGTATTGCCAAGGTCGACCAAGAAGAAGATGAAACACGGTTATAGGAACAACGTCACAATCCATCGTGTCTTCATAGGGACCAATCTTGAAATGCATGGAGACCATGTGCTGAATTTTGAAGGTACCGGAGTCACTAAGCCATTCGACATGGTATGGATGAGGATGTTGCTTGTAAGTCAATTGGAGCTTGTCGCAAAGCTCTTTGCTAGCTAATTTGTGGCAACTTCCACCATAGATGATGACCTTGATTGACTTGCCATCGATACCGGCTCTAGTTTGAAAGAGATTGCACCGTTGATCATGCTCGTCTTGGGAGAAGTAGTAAGGACTCTTGTCACCACTAGCGATGGATTCTTGTCCTCATCGCAATATACACTTTCTTCATCATCGTTGGGCACGTCCAAAGAGTTGAGATCAACTTGATGCAAGGCATAGTATTCGCCTTCACTCATGGAATAACGTTCACCGTCTTGGTTGACAATCATGATCATCTTGTTGGAACACTCAAAGGACTTGTGTCCACTACCACCACACTTGAAGCAAGTAATAGTGCTCGACTTGACTTGAGGAGCATTTGAAAAGAGGTGGAAGGCACTTGCTTCTTGAATGGTTGGGAAGACTTGTTGGGAGTACTAGAGGCTCGAGTCTTGCTCTTGTTGGTAGTTGGTGGAGGAACTTGTCTCATTAGGGACGAGGATGATGGTCTTGAGTTGAAGAAAGCCTTTTTCTTGTTATACTTGAGACTTCCGCAATTTGGCGTTCCGCCTTGAGAGCTTGGTGGACAAGGGCCACAATGTTGTCATACGGTTGATACTCGACGATCTTCCTTATAGGATAGTTGATGCCATTGAGGAAGCGGGCCATTGTTTGCTCTTGGGATTCCATCACATGAGCTCGAATCAAATATGTCTCCATTTCCTTGTAATACTCATCAACGGCCTTCACACCTTGACGAAGTTCTTGGAGCTTCTTGAAGAGGTCACGCTTGTAGTGTGGAGGAATGAATCGAGCATGCATGAATTGCTTCATCTCATTCCAAGTGACAATAGGAGCAATGCGGTTGCGGACTCTTTCGGCTTGTAGACGATCCCACCATAAGAGTGCATAGCCTTCGAATTCCAAAGATGCTAGAGCAACCATCTTCTTGTCGGTGAAGTTGTGAACCGAAGATTTTGTCTACTTTGAGAGCCCAAGCAAGATATTCTTCGGGATCATTCTCACCATTGAACTTGGGGACATTGAAACGAAGAGCACTCATGTCTTCTTGTTGACGATGGGGACGCTCATGGTGGCGCTCATGGGGGTCTTCATCATAAATGGGAGGTGAATCATCATAGGGGTCATCCTCATTGTCTTGGCGGTGGCGATCATGATGGGGAGGATGACGCCGGTGGTCATTAGGTGGTGGTTATTGGCGGTGACGGAGTCTTGCTTCACGGTGTTCACTATCATCATTGTCATTGTGTTGTTGTCGAGGACGTTCTTGTTCTTGGCGAGGGTGTTGCGGAAGCACTTGTTCATCTCGAGGGTGTTGAGGACGATCATGTTCTTGGCGGTCATTGTTGTTGGGACGCGCATGGCGCCTTGGTGGCCTTCGATGTTGACGAGCATCTTCCACGAAATCATTGTGGCCATAGTCTTGAGCGTGGCCTTGTGGAGGTGGAGGATGATGGTGTTGTGGAAGGTCCGGGCGTTGCGGTTGTTGAAGAGGGTCACCACGGCCTTGGCGATGTCGAGGTGGTGGTGATGGTGAGCTATCCTCATACCAATTTCGTCGCGGAGCTTGTTGAGGTTGGGGAGGAGGTGGTTGTGGTTGTTGAGGTTGTCCACCCTCCTCCATGTTGCTGCGATCATGACGATCATGGCGGTCATGGCGACGAGGTTGGTGAAGATCTTGATTGTGGTGGCTTGAGCGACGAGACCTTGAGGACGATGATGAATGACGGCGATTGGCAAGATTAGCCAAGTTGATGTTGATGCGCGTCATTTGATCATTCAATCGAGCCTCTTGCTCTTGGAGTCGACGCTCATAGCGTTGCAACCCGTCCTTGACGAGTTCACGGAGTTGAAAGTGGTCATTGTGGGTGACAAAGTTGGCGTAAGCATTGTCGTTGTAGAATGGATTGCCTTCATCTTCCGAACTCGGACTTGTGAATACTCCTTCCCTAGCCATCTCAAAAACACACACAAGGGTGATATTGAAGAAATGGATGCCTCACTTACCCAACGTTACCTTTTTTGGTCGTATTGAGGCTAGTGGACGAGCCTAGGTGTAGGGCGGTATGTCAAAAGCGAAACCAAAAAGATCGAAAGAAACCGCAAACGACAACACACACACACTTTATATGGAAGGCAAATAGGTTAGGAAAGTGGCGAGGAAAAATCGACAAAACCGAAGAAAGGTTTGTTGTCAAACATGGAGAAGAATCAAAGAAAAGTTAGCACAAAAACCAAACCTATAGGATTGAAATATGGTGGAACACACACACGCAAGGGATGAATGGGGTTAGTGCGACCAATGGACGAGCGAAGACAAAATGGACCTAACGTAGACTAATGCTCGATGCCACACTAACACAAGGAGGACGCTAGCTCAAACCGCAAATTTGAAAAGGCAACAAGATTCGCACCATGGAAATCGGTCACTCTTTATATTTTGCGACGCAATGCTACACGTTCCTACAATGGAAAGCAATTGGCACCGATCCTTTGCTTCTTTTTCAATTTTCTCTTTTTCGCTTTTTTTTTATTTTCTCTTTTGACGGATTCCAAAGTGCCAATGCCTACTCGCAGCTAATCTCTCACAAGCGCCAACCTCGCACTCTCGATGCCACAAATGCGATGCCAAGCGGTGTAAAAAGAACTAGTCCGAATAGGTAAGTAACACAATGGGGTGGGGTGGTTCAAGCGGAAGCAAGTTATACCTCTCTTATTGATGATCACGGACTTGCGGCCGGTGGGAGTCGATGTCGCGGAGATCCGTTGATGTGGAAGCATAGGTGATGTCGTGGGCGTCGCGTAGCACTTTGTTGCACTCAATTCGGATAAAAAACGACAAAGAAAAACAAGTTCCAAAATCGGTCCGAAAATCGAAGAGCTGAGATTTTCTGAGATTTTGGCTCAAATTCGAAATTCCTTCAAAATCAAGAAAACATTTGGGCGAAATTGGGAAAAGTGGCTGAATAGAAAGGTGGGGAATGGTATTAATTTGGCAACAAATCTGTGAAGCAAAACCACGAAAAACTCAATGAATCAACAGATCGGTCGAAATACCTTTGTGGCTATTTTTGGTGAAATTTTCAAATTTATGGTGGATAGAAGAAAAATTGGTGGATGTGGAGGGGTGTGGGTGTCGGATTCGTGTCAATCTAGCTCTGGATACCAGATGATATGGAGTTGGACTCCTAGATTGGCCTGATCTTCACGAATCGACGAAGAACAAACAAGGAACACGAAGAACACGAGATGGGGAATCGAGGGGGAAACGTGGGGAATCGGGGGGAAACACACAAAGCGGGATAAATCGCAAGAACCAAAAGATCCAACCTCCCGTCAACTAAACCCCGAGGGCCGCCTACGGAACAATCGATCCAACTGAACTCACCTTGATACAAACCGTCTCACACCCGTAGCCGGTACCACTACGCCAATAGAACCTCAAGGATTAACGAGAGGAAGATTGGACAACTCTTGACTGAAACCCGAAAGGGAGAGGACAAGTAGTTGGGATGTGCCTTGATACGATCCTCGACGAAGTCGGAGGAGTAGCCTTGATACGTTCCTAGGTACACACCCTAAGAGTAGTTCCTCAAAGAGGGATACAAGAGAGCTGAGCTCCAAATGTTCTAAATTCAACTCTAAACCCTATATCTAGCTCGGGGTCGGCCTTATATAGCCGGGGGTCGAAGTAGGTGAAAACGGGGTCGAAATCCGGTCATTTTCGTGCATTTAGGGCCACCCCGGCCTGGGAGCCCGGCCTGGCCGGCCATGAGGCCGGGGTGGGGGCAGAGGGCGCCCCAGGCGCACGCCGGCCTGTGGCCGGCCTGGAGGCCGTCCTGAGGCCGTGGTGGGCGAGGCGCGCCGGCCTGGGGCTGGCGGGGCGGCCGGCCCGAGGCCGAGGTGGGAGAGAGGGCAGCCGGCCTGGAGGGGCCGGCCCGAGGCCGGGGTGGAGGCCGGCCCGACCTGGAGGAGGAGAGGCCGGCCTGAGGCCGGGTCGCTCGGGAGGGGGGCCGGCCTGGCCGGGCCCTAAGGCCGGGAGGGTTTTTTACCCCTATCTTCTCCGTCGGTGCTCCGAACTCGATGTCGTCTTCTCCGCCCTTCTCGATATCTTCTCGCGCATCGTCTTGGGTGCTTTCCGGGGCCTCCATGGTGGGTATGAACCTGAGCACGCAAAGTGTTGAACCATGAGGTAGTGCACCATCCGCCAAGTCACCGAAAGTATGGAGCGAGAGGAGCGAGTTCACTTTATCCTGGATGGCCTTTGCGCGTGATCTTGTCATCGGTGCACTTGGTGTAGTTGGGTGGGCTACATCAACTGTCATGGTACGTTGCCTTAATTGTTGCAATTAATTATAGAGAACAAATATAATTGTGTGGCACAAATATGGCCATGATAACTTGCTTCATGGTCCTCCAAGTAACAATAGGTGGATCACCATCTTCCTCTCTTTGATGCACAATATTATCCCACCAACGAAGAGCATATCCTTCAAATTCAGAAGAAGCAAGTTTTATTTTCTTGTCCTCAGTGTAGTCATGCAAACGCCATAGTTTCTCAATTTGTAGCTCCCAAGTGAGGTACTCCTCAATATCATTGTTATTAAAACTCAAATGTGGAATTGAGAATTTTGGTTTGCCCAAAGCATCATTGTCAGGGCATCAGTTGCTTGACATATCTATCGAAGGAGGGAGAAGAGGAAGCTCGGGGCTCAGAGCTACAACTAAGGGAACACATGTTAATTGCAAGGAGAATAGATAAGTGAATTAGGGTTTTTGGTTGCTTGATCCACCCATCCTCCCCACCCGCACTTTATATCGAAAGGCACGCTCAAGCAGTTTTACAAATAAGCCTAGTTCTTATTACAATTTGGAAAGGAAATAGATAGTAAACTAGAATGATTACATACCAACTAGTGACATCAAGTATTGGGTTTTGGAGTCCTGACAATGCCCCTTCTTGAGATCGGGGAAAGCATGCTGCATGAAGGAAGTACTCTCCCAGTTAGCTTCTGCTGGCGACATTGTGTCCCACTGTACCAACCATTGTTGCTCTACCCCTTCATGATTGCCATTCTTGTTGGGAACTTTTCGCTGGTCCAATATTGCAATGGGCAGGTTCTTAACTTTACCTGATGGAGTGATGGCAGGAAACAAGGGTTTGGTATTGCATTGGCCCCCAGGTGATGCTTAAGCTGATAGACGTGGAACACATCATTCTGGAGGGTACCATATGGAAGTTGTAACTTATATGCCCTGTTTCCAACTAGATTAAGCACACGAAAGGGGCCATGCCATTTGCTTGTGAGCTTGAGTGAGGTGTTCTTTCCCAGTGCATGATATCTGTGAGGTGACATCTTCAGATACACCAGGTCACCAGCAACGAATGATCGAGGGGTTCTATTTCGGTTAACAATTTTTTTCATTATGTTTTGAGCTCTTGCCAGGTTGTATTGGAGCAACTCAATCATGTGCCCTTGGTCAGCCAATGTATGAGGGATTTCTTGCTGGAGATCAAAAGGAATAGCAGTAGCAGATAACAGGGGTGGAGCATACTCATATAGAGCCTCGAAGGGTGACATTTTCATTAAAGTCTGGAAACAGACGTTATACCATATCTTAGCAGCGAGGATCCAATCAGCCCATTTCTTCGGCTACAGGAATGCCATGCACCCAAGGTATTGCTCCAATCATTGGTTGACACGCTCGATTTGGCCATTGGACTCGGGATGGTAGGCTGTAGAGAAATGGAGAGACACATTCATAGTAGAGAAGATGGTTTGCCATAGTTTTATTGTAAATATGAGATCTCTATTGCTCACTATAACTAAAGGGGTGTGAGAGCAGCAGGAAGTGAGCATATTTTGTTAGTCTATCAACTACCACCAAGATCACATCTTTGCCTCGATATTTTGGAAGCCCTCAATGAAATCAATGCTGCTTTCTGACCATTTTAACTTGGCAATAGGCAGTGGGTTTAACAAGCCAGGGTACTTGACTTCCTTAGTTTTCGATACTTGACACACTGGAAATTCATCCACCTTCCTAGTGACATACTGTTTCAGGTTTGTCCAGTAGAAAAGTTGTTGGAATTTATGGAGTGTTACTCTTGTACCTGAGTGACCTTCAAAGGCAGATGAATGGAAGGAGGGAAATATCTTCTCTTGCAAGTTTGTGTTGGACCCAATGTAGATTCTCCCTTTGTACCTCAACAGTCCAGATTGCAACGTATATTTGCTATTATCATCTATTCTAATGGCCAATTCTTGGAGGAGAGCATTGCATATTGCATCATTGGACTAGGATTTGGTGACATCGGGATACTTCCCGAGTCCCCTTAACGGGCCTATCCGGTCTAGGCTAAGGTGCAAAGGCCCAATACAAGGAGCTACCCAACCTTCCAGAAGGCCGAACTATGGCCCACTCGCAAGACTTGCGAGTCAAGAACTGGAAGATCAACCGAATAGGGTTAGGGTTCGTAAACCTACCCGGGTAGGATTCGAGACCCAGCCTCCTATATAAAGGCTGGGAGAACCACCTGAGAGGGTATCTATTCATTGTTTCCACCATAGGTGCTGACTCTCTCAAGATCCAATCTCTTGACAAGGGCGCCCGCCCTTGTAATCACACATCAATATAATCCAGACAAGCAGGAGTAAGGGTTTTACCTCTTCGAGGGCCCCGAACCTAGGTAAATCGCGCCCCCTGTTAGCCAAGGAGATCACCAGCGCCCAATTGTGTCATACTCTCAAACTCCCAGTATGCAATTCGAGGGATATGTCGAGTCGGGTAATCGACATTTGGCGCAGTGTGGGAACGGCATGCACTGGATCTACGACCTCGCCAGTCTCATCTCCATCGAATTCCAATAGGAACTCCGAATCATCGATTCCTTCAGAGTCAATCTGCTTCGCGTCGTTCGTCTACACGCCTCACTCGCCGGCCTCTCGCCCAGCATTCATCGGTCTCCAGGAGGCCGTGAAGATGCGTCCGTCAACTTCTGTTTCCGCGCTAGCAAGGAGGGAATATTGCGCTTCCCCGACTCATCAGCACCCGCTGAATCTGATGCTGAGTCGATCTCGAGTGCGACGACCCCGACATCACCACTCACCGATTCTGATATTCCATCGGAGTCAAGCCTCGCATCGGTCTACCTCAACGGCCTCAACTTCCACCGGATAGCAGCTGAGGAGATCGCCAATCTTGATGGTGGTGACTGGTCTGTCCTAGAAGCTCGTGAACCCTACTTGGCCCATGTCTACATGGCCGACCCGACCGAGGAGCCCGCCGAAACTGCGGGTAGCGCGACGGAGAGACAACAAGTTAACGTGTCACGAGCAGCGTGGGTCAAGGCGAAAACGGCGGTACGAGCCAATCTCACGCTGGAACCAGGTGCCTCTAAAGAAGATCTGACGGCCCATCACTACTTCATGTCCAAGAAAAACCAGGAAGTAATAAGGGCGAACCGAGCACTCGATGCCCGCAGACATGCGGCAGAAGCTTCAAGTTCCTTCAGAGCGGAGCTGTCTTTGGGCACTCGCGAGTCAACAGGACACCAGCCGAACAGAAGAGGAAAGTACGCATCGAAGACTGCGCGCATGGACTAGGAGTCCCTCAGTGGAACTTCCTGAACCCTCGAATCCTCGTTCATGACCGCCGACTAGGACGACAACGTGCAACCCATGACTACCACGGTCGCGGTCCTCGCGGCTACAACATACCTGCGAGTGATCCAGCCGCCAGAGGGCGACCCCCACCTCCCCACAGAATAACATCGCCAAGCAATGAGAAATGGGTTTAGCCGGAGCGGCGATCGCTGCCAAGACTCACAAGATGGCGGCTGCCCCGAAAACTGCTGCGTCCCGCACGGGAGGATCTCCTCGCCGCCACGATGACACCTCCCCGAGAAGAAGAGATGATGGATCTCCCTGTCGACACCAGAGCAGGGAACCGCGACGTTGGGATGGCAATTCGCGACACTGTGATGATCAGTCGTGACACCTCGACTATGAACCACGACAACGCAGGGAAGACCTATTGTGCCGCAGCTAGCACTCGCGATATCGTAGCAAAGAACATCGATGCAGCCATAGTAGCGACAGGGGAGTACATGACGTCCGTAACATCCCACTTTTGCGCAATATGATGTGGTGTGTTGTGTACATGGCATACATGCATGAAAATCTTGGTCAAAAATTTGCATTTGAAAATAACAAATGAAATGGATAAAAATCACTTAATTTGGGAACTCACAAAGTTGTTCTAAAAAGTATTTCAAATTTAACAAACCAAGTTATGGAAATGTGGCACATTTGAAGAGATTTCCAAAGAATATTTTTGTGCAATTTTTACTTTTCAAAAGGGCCCTCAAGTTTTCAAATCTGTTCTATTTTCTACCAACAGAAGGACCTCTTGGCAATTTCCAGAAATTTCAGGGGGTTATGGGAAATTTGTTTTTTCTTTCTTCAACCTCCAGCCAGAAGGATGAACCGGCCATGGAGGTGCCACCTCCTGCTTCTAGCGTATCGGGAGGGGGATTAGGACGCCCAGGAGACATATGGATCGGTGCCTCCTCCTCACAGAACCCCCCTCGAGCCCCCTCTCTCTCTATGTTCCTATAACCGAGCAAACCCTAGCCTCTCCTACGATCCTCCGCCTCTGCCGACTCCGGCCATGCGCGGCACCACCGAGGAGCTCCGAAGAACCGCCTCGATCCCCTCATCCTCCATGAGAAAGAAGAGCAGCCGGGATTGTCTGAAGCTCACGAATTTCGCCGTCTTCCCGGCTCCAGCCGCCGGCCTCCACTGCACGGTGCTGCCGTTTCCGACCTCCCCCGACTCCGCCATCTTCTCCATCGAGTTCACGGTGAGCTCAGCTCCCTCCCGGTTCCCTTAGTTCTCTTTTTAGCCGCGGGAGACGCCGTTGCCGCCGAGTCCCGTGGCCATCGCCATGGTTCATGCTCGCCGGCGAGGCTCCGGTGGACCTTTCCGGGCGGCGCCACCACTAAATGGTAGGCCACATCGGGGTGCGCCCCATACGCCCCCTGCGCATCCCCTCTCCCGGCCGGAATCGCCACCGGTGTGCTCACCCGAGCCAAGTCGGCCAGCTGCTGATGTCATGGTGACATCAGCAGGACGTCACCAGGCCACGTGGAAGGTTTTGAAAAAAAACGTTAAATAAAAAGAGAAAGAAAATAACTGACACGTGGCCCCACTTTAATTATATTCCAGAAATTAATTAAATGTTATAAACTGAATAACTTTTATTCTGTAAGTCCAAAAATTATGGAAAAATAACCAAAATGTTCAGAAAAATGAACTCTATCTGTTTATGTCATTTTCATACATGTTTGACAAAGTTAAAAAATAGGCATTATTTGAATTTGAATTAGATCCATTTAAAATTATGGAAATAATGTTTTATTTCAAGAAATTCAGAAAATTAAGTGTAATGTAACAAAATGATCAGAAGGACAAAAGCACCTTAGCTATGAGGTTTTCAAAGTCATTTGATCAACTTCTTATTGACACACCTCTAAAGAAAGGAATTCGCCCTAGTTGATCTTTCTTTCAGAACTTAAAAAGCCCTAGCAACATGTTCTACATTCTTAGGACTTCCATCCATTTCATCATTTGATCATGCATACATATTGTGCATTGCACGGATACCATGTATTGAATTCTTGTTTCCTTTCCGGTGTTTGCTCATTATCGATAGATCGTGACCCGGAGGTTGATCCAGCCTACTACGATAACCTCGGTTCCACCTTCGACGAGCAAGGCAAGCACAACCTCATGGCAATACCTATGTTTTGAGTGTTTTAAACTTCTTAGTCATGTATGCGATTCAACTAAGTTTCTGGTCTTAGTTAGAGTTATTCTATCCAATGCATGTTCCCCTTTTTGTCGCCTTCATACCTGTTTTCCCTCCTAGTATGAGTAGGGTTGTATGAGTATCGCTAGAGCCTTATGTGTTCTATGCTTATCCATGCTTAGTGTTATGATATACTTCAACTGGTTGATGAATTGGGTCAATTCGATAATCTTTTATGTTGGTATGTTTATGAGTGGTGAGCATGTGAACGGACTAAGGCTTGCATGGGAGGCCACTTGGGAAGTGGTTATTCGCCCCGTACTCGCCAACCCTAGGAAATAAGATCTCGCCGCGGAAGCCAAAACTGAGCGTGCAGCCACACACGGGCCAATGAGCCCCGCTCGGCTAACTAACTTGTCTAGCCACTTCCATGGGTCACGTAGTTTGAGCTTTCCATTTGCGGATGTGTCATAAAATGTTTTTGAGAAAACTAGGGCGTGACCGGGACAAGTGATGGACGTACACGGATCTTGTTCCAACTCACATAACAGGTGCCGTAAGGAGGTGGCCAACTCCTTGTTGACGGGGTGGCCCTGTTTGGGTTGACTCATGGATATGGTTAAGCAAGGTAAAGGCCGTGGTCGACCACCCTCTGCCGCGCTCTTAGAGAGGAGCATTACCACGTGGCATTAAGATTCGGTTGATACGTGTGGGTAAAGTGTACCACCCCGCAGGGAAAAATCTATCGGAAAGCCGTGTCCACGGTTAAGGACGACTTGGTGAAAGACACGAGGTCATAGATAACTTTAACGAAATGACTAAAACTTTTTGACAACGAATGAAGGGTGCCTCCTCGACCACGTCGAGAGGGGTGATCCTTGTAGCATGAGATAGTCTGGGAATAAGAAAGAATTGGTGGAACAAAAGAAGATGATGATCTCAGTAGTTGAGTAGCTTTCTCCTCTATTTTAGAAATGCTCTGTTACACGTGCTTCTTATATCTCGACTTCGGAAAACAAAAGTGGCTTTACGCAACATAACTTAGAAGCCAAGTCTTGCTGAGTACCTTTTGTAATCAACCTTGACTCGTTGTTGTTTTTGTTACAGACTCGGGTGCCGCAGCTGAAGAAGCTTTATATCTCGATGTCGATGAGTAGTTCGGGGTTTCCAGGTGGCAGCCTGGTATCTGTAGTATGGGTTTGTTAATGTTGCTTACGTTTGGACTTTTAGTCCTTTTGCAGACTTGTTGTATAGCAACATAATTTGCTTTCGCTGTTTGGTGTACTGTTGGGTTACCTGATCTATGTTGGTCGTGTAGCCTCTGCGTGTAAAGTTGTACTCTAGTAAGTCTTGTATAATACGCTTTCATATTTAGAGTGTTGCTTTGATCGGTTGTTGGTTTCGATCTCATTGTTATACTGTTTTGGCTATGCCTACGTATTTGTCGCAGTCGAGGGGTTGGGGAGCCGATGATCCATTTCTGAGCACGCCTGCCGTTGTGATTCGGCCTGGGCTTGGTAACCCCAGTAACCCTCGATTGTTGTTGCACTTCCTGGACACGTAGCATCTCTGTATAGCTTTGGTCCCGTTCCTTCAGTTTCATACGACTCTTGGACGCTTTGATATGCATAGTTGGTTATGACTAGCATGGACACAAGGAGTAGTAGTACCGATGTTATCCGACCTCTGTGCCGAAGAGTCCGGTCTACCTGCCGTTGTTTGTTGCGGCCGTGGCTGGTAACCCCAAAGCCCTTGTGGGTCCATGACCAGAATGTATGCCTCTGGGTTCAGTGTCCGAAAACTCCCGAAGCGCCATCGCTCAACACAAGGTCGATAGGGCTCGAGCACGCATAACTCAAGCGTACTCCACATTCGAATCAGATGATGAGGAGGCCTGCGGCGCACTCTGCTTTTGTCGTGACATCCGCGAGGTGGAGATGCTAAAGAAATTCAAGCTCACCTTGGAGGTACCAAAGTATGATGGCTCCCAGGAACCCAGGACCTGGCTATCAGACTACTTGACCTCCGCCAAATGCCAAAGGGGGTGCAAGGTGACAACCATGCAGTATCTAAACCTGCATCTCACCGGCTCCGCCCGAAGTTGGCTCGAAAAGAGACCCCGCGCATGTTACAGATCTTGGGATGATCGCACCCACGACTTCGAAAAGAACTTCCAAGAAACATGTAAAAAGGCCCGCATCAGTTGAGGAACTACGAGCCTGCAAGCAGAAAAGAGACGAATCAACTCGCGAGTACACCTAGAGATTGAAAACACTCAGAAACACGGCGGAAGATATCTCGAATGAAGCAGCAACTGAAGCTTTTTCCAGAGGCATGCGGAGAACAGCTTTCTGAGAAGAGCTAGGGCGTTGTGCCCCCAAAACTATTGGCGAGTGGATGGCAATATCCAACAGATGGGCCAACAGAGAAGACTCTCTGCGCAACGAGAGGAACGTCTCGCCAGCACACCATGATGACCGCAACGGTGACATCGCAGGAGGAAAAGGAACCGTACGTACGACCAGGACAACCATACAGAATACATTGCAGTAGAGTTCACCAAGAACCGCGACGGAGGGTCCCGCGGAAATCGCGAGTGGAGGCGAAAAATAGTTGATAGGCCGCCCGAAAAAGATCTGGAAGGATATTGCTCCTTACACCTCGTCAAGGACAATCAAACAGGCAAACTTAAAGCTACCCATCTCCTAAAGGACTACAAAAAATTCTTGAACCTCCACGAATCCTACTCGAAGAAGCATCAAAGTGCCACGGACCAAGGGTACCCGCATGTACCTGGACGCGGTGCAGTCGCGTACAATGCGCCACCACCACCACCACCAATGGCAGTACAACCCAACTTAGCAATGGTGACGCATCCCCAACCACTAGCAAATTAGCCAGCCACGAACACGCTACTCGCAAACCAGCCAGCCGATGTATACCAGCCTGCCCACAGAACCATCGACACGATACAGAAGGTCTGCTGATCCAGACGCATCTAGAAGAAGAACACCCGCCAGGTTAATATGGCAGTGCAAGCAACTTCGGCCAAGACAGAGCACCTCATAATGTCCGAGCATCCCATCACTTTCACCAGGGAGGACCACCCACCTCGAGTATACCGGCCAGGACATGCAACACTCGTCATCCACGCGCAGATAGGCAACGTGCACGTCACACAGAATATGTGCGTGTGAGGGCTGGCCGGCCCATGTTGGCCCATGCGTGCGTGCAACGTTTCGTCTATTTTTTTTCTTTTACCAAGCCTGCTGGCATCTTCGCTGAGCTCAGCGTTTTTTTTTCTTTTCCTTTTTTTACTCACGTTCACGTGCACGTCTAGATGGGCAGGCCGGTCGGCCCACTTTTTTTTCGGGTTTTGCTTCTTTTATCAATGTCTTTTGAATAAAAGCTCCAAATGACATCAAATCAATTACATTAGTTTTGTAGAAACAATATCTATTAATCTACGAGATTTTTCTAACATTTAAATTAATTAAATTTTTGATAAATTCAAATATTACTTTAACTAGTTTTAATTTGGCTTCAACAAAAATTTCGAAAAATACTATACATTATCATATTGATTTTAAAACACATTAGTTATCTTCATACCAAATAATCTTGTTGAAACCTTTTTATTATTTAAAACCTTGATAAAATACTAATATATGCATATACTTATGTCTGGCCTTTTAAAATAAGAAGATCAAAATATTATTAAGATTTACGATCCTCTAGTTTAAAATGCCATATATACATTTTCAAAGCAATAATTTAATTTGAAACCATTTTTTTATGGGATAGATCTTGCTTTTAAATAATGGGAATTACTATGCAAATGTATTTATTAGAAACGATATTGAGTGTTTAAAAAATAGCGACTTATTTGTATTGGAAATTACAAATACTTTGGAAAAGTCATATTAGAAATTTTGTGTTTGAAATTTATCAAATTTTGGTGGCTTGCATTGACGAAATAGAAGTTTCAAATTTTAGAGATTTTTAACTTTCCGAAAAATCTGGGATGTTACAGGGCACCCCCTTGCCCCTCTCTGACTCATCTCCTGGCTCCGGGAGTCTTTGGGTAAAATATGGACTTTCCCTTCGTTTCCGGGTATTTTCCTAAAAGTTGATTTTCTGAGCTAAAACGAGACACCAAAGTAATTCTACTGAAAACAGCGTTAGGCCGTGTTAGTTGCATTGAAAACACACAAGTTTAGAGAGAAAACATCAGCAAAGTGTTCGGAAAAGTAGATACGTTTTTGACGTATCAGTCCCCATCCTCGCCGTTGCTTGCGAGGTTTTGCAACCAGTCCAATGCTTGCGATGGTGGCGTGTGGATGCACTCGTGGGTTTTATTCTATATCTCCTTCATCTCCACTCTCGATCTCCTCCTCCAGCTCCCGGTCTTGGAGATCATCTTCGTTCGGTCCCTTCCCCTTGTTGTTGTGGCGGAGACCATGATGCTTCTAAAAATGAAAACAAATCCTGGCAGAAAGAGCTCAAAACAGAAACACGACGAGAAAGCGATATACAGACCTTGGGGGGTCCGGGGGGTTATATAGCAAAAATATGCGTAACGAAAGGAAAGTCCATGTCAAAAACGAGCCGGAGAGGGGCTCCAAGGCGCCCACACCATAGGGTGGCGCGACCAAGGGTGGGCCCATGCCCCCTCATGGTGTGATGCCTCCGGGAACCTTCTCCAACTCCTCTTCGGCTCGGTATTTTTTATATTTTCCAAAAACTGATAATTTATAACTGAAAAGGTATTTCGCGAATTTTCTTAACAGAACTGTTACCTATTCCAAAACAGACTCCGCAGATTCTGGAATCTTCCCCCTAATGAACTTCTTCGGAGTCATTACTTGAATAACATGCACATATTCATCATAGGAATCCCCAGAAATATAATGTCTGAGTCTTTGTCCATTTACCATTTGTGTAGTGTTATCTTTGAGGGAAGCAATTTTTATTGCACCCGAACGATACACTTCTTCAATAATATAAGGTTCTTCCCACCGGGAGAGTAATTTTCCTGCAAAAAATCTAAGAAGAGACCGATACAATAGAACTTTCTCACCAACATAAAACTCTCTTTTAAGGATTCTTTTATCATGCCATTGTTTAACTTTACTTTAAAGAGCTTGGCATTTTCATAAGCTTCACATCTCCATTCATCTAAATGATTCAAATAAATCATTCTTTTCTTACCAGCAAGTTTAAAATCTTTATTTAATTCTTTCACTGCCCAATAAGCTTTGTGTTCTAACTCTAAAGGCAAGTGACAAGCTTTTCCATAAACCATTTTATAGGGAGACATGCCCATAGGATTCTTATAAGCAGTTCTATAAGCCCATAAAGCATCATTCAACTTATCTGACCAATTCTTTCTAGATTTATTAACAGTCTTTTGCAAGATAGATTTAATTTCTGTATTTGATAATTCTACTTGTGAAGGGAATTGCCCGAGAGGTAATAATAAAGTGGTTATTATCTTATTCCTTGTTTATTATAAATGTTTATTTCTCAGGCTAGAATTCTATTAACCTGAAACGTTGATACATGTGTGTTTAATAAACAAACAATGGTTCCTAGTAAAGCCTCTCTTTTAACTATCTCGTTGATTAATAGATGATCAAGGTTTCCTGATCATGAACATTGGATGTTGTTAATAAAGGGGTCATGTCATTGGTAGAATGATATGATGAACATAGACCCAAAGTGAATATAGCAATGAGATCAAGTCATTAAGTTACATTGTTATATCACACATACGAAGTAACTCTAATCCTTAGACCATGAGATCATGTCAATCACTAACACCGAAAGAGTGCTTTGATGTCATCAAACGTCACACCGTAACAGGGTGACTATAAAGGTACCGTTGGGTATTCAGAAAGTATTAGTTGAGGCTCATGGATCAAGAGTGGGATTTGTCCATCCAAATGACGGAGAGATATACTCTGGGCCCTCTCGGTGAAATCACATCGACACCTCTTGCAAGCATGTGACTAGGTAACAAGGATGTCATATCACGGAACGAGTAAAAGTGTACTTGTCGGTAACGAGATTGAACTAGGTATGGCTGATACCAATGATGGAATCTCGGACAAGTAAAATGTCATGGGATAAAGGGAATTGGTTACGGCGTTCATGGTTCACACGATCGCAAAATTCAACGTTGCATGTGTAGGAGTCATTATGGATCTCCAGATCCCACTATTGGCTATTGATCGGAGAGGTGTCTTGATCATGTCTGTATTATTCACGAACCATAGGGTGACACACTTAAGGTTCGATGACGCGTTTGAGTGGATACGGAATATCGGAGAAAAGTATGGACAACACCAAAAATGTTTCGGGTAATTTTGAAATAGTTCAAGGGGATTCTTATCAAATGGTTGTTAATAGATTTAAGAACTAACTCAAGGGTTTATATGTTAATGTTTGCTAATGGAATCAACAAATATTAAAATAAAGAAATAAAATTGTTTTATTTATTTATTAAAGAAAACCCTTGTGATT
Organism: Alopecurus myosuroides; assembly: GCA_028641055.1. Lineage (NCBI taxonomy): Eukaryota > Viridiplantae > Streptophyta > Magnoliopsida > Poales > Poaceae > Alopecurus > Alopecurus myosuroides. Next base: position 109,733,803 of record CM054063.1, on the reverse strand, counting down.
TTGAGTGGGAATTAATGGAAGAATGAGTGGGTTGAGTGGAGTCTCCACTCACATGATGAGGGAGAGGTGGAGACACCCAAAAATTCGTGGCTTCCATCCCCTCCTATAATAGGAGGGGTGGGAGCTCCCTCTCCCACACACACACACACACACACACATGTCATATCTTCCTCCCTCCTCCCGCTGCTCCACCACTTGTTCATGCGCTTAGCGAAGCCCTAGACGAAGTTGTCTCCACTACACCACGCCGTCGTGCTGCTGGAGTTCCGAGGGATCCTCTACTTCCACTGCCCCGCTGGATCGAGGGAGCGGAGGTCGTCATCAAGCCGTATGTGTGACCGATCACGAAGGCACCGCCGGATTGCGGTGCACATCTTCTCGCTCTCGGGATCGGTGTGAGTAGGACTAGACCAACGTGATTCGATCTCGTAATGCTTAGAGTCTTCGAGGGTATGTTTTCTTAAGACTCTCTTTCTCCCCGTTGCACTTCATCTCCTAGAGTAGATCTTGGCCCTTCGGATATCTCTCGCGTAGGAAATTTTTGGTTTTCTATGCAACGAACCCTTCAGTGGTATCAGAGCCGGATCTATGCGTAGATGATTTGTATGGGTAGAACACATAGGTATATGTGGGCGTTGATGATCATGTTATCGCCTCCTTGAGTATTTTATGATCTTAGTGCATAGTAAGATGAAACTGCCCTAGACTAACTTTACGTGTACTATGTACGCGAGACCTGTCTCACTTGTGGCCGAGGGGGTGTCCGTTTCTCCTACTATAGTTAAGATCTAATCTACGAAGGGTCGTTAAAAATACGTTTATCAACATTGTGGTTCATGTTCGTAGGTATGAACGGTTCTATCCTCGAAAGCCCAACCACGTAAAATATGCAAAAATAAATTAGAGACGTCTAACTTGTTTTTGCAGGGCATGTGATGTGGTATGGTCAATGTTAAAAAATTTATGTATGGGATGATATATTTTGTAAATTATTGACATACCGGCAGGAGCCATATGGTTGTGTTATTATTTATGGCTTGCGTGTTGTATATCATATCCATGTGATATGTTGTAATTTTTATGGACAATAAAGATGGAGGTGCCATGGACCTTGGTGCCACACCGGTGGAATGATTGAGATCATACCATGATGCACAAGATGGAGATCAAGTGCAAGAAGGACCATATCATATCACATTATCCTTTTATGCATCTTATTTTGCTTAGATCGCCACGGTAGCATTATAAGATGATCCCTCTCACTTAATATCAAGATAATAATGTGTTCTTCCTTAATATGCACTGTTAAGAAAGTTCGTCGTTTCGAGACACCACGTGATGATCGGTGTGACAGACTCAACGTTCGCATACAACGGGTGCTGACGAGCCTAGCATGTACAGACATGGCCTCGGAACACACGCAATACTACAGTTCTACTTGGCGAGCCTAGCATGTACCGACGTGGCCTTGGAACATGTAACCGACAGTTAGTCGATGTTCGCCTTTGCAGCTACATCATCTCAGGTGATGATCGGTTTTGGTGTAGTGAATTTGGTTTGTGTAATCACTAAAACAACTAGAGGGATGTTGTTTTTGAGTGGGAGTTCAGTAGTAATTTTGAATTAACTTGAACTTATTTTATCATGAACAACCAATTAAATTGAATTTGCACAAATTGTAGTATTCATTGTCATCCACAAACTACCTTACACTTAGATTGTTAATTGAGATATAACTGTTATGATCTCGTAAAACCGTTTAAGATTGGTACCGTATTAGCGAAATTTAAAATTGAGTCCTACTGTATATTTTTGGTATTTCCTACCTAGCTCCATATGGTTAATGATCACTGATATAGAGAGCAAATAATTCCTACTTAGAATCCAGTGTCATGCTTGCTTCCATAATACTTTATCTTCAAAAGAATGTTTTGTTTATCAAGGTATTTTAGGAACTGAAAAGAATTGTTTTCAAAAACAATCAAGTGAAAGATATATTGATATCTAGAAACTTATTTGTGGCAACATGACTCAGTATAATTTAGCGTGACAATGTGTGCTTATATTATTTGAATATATGCAATGATTGAAGACGCTAGGCGTTTGAATCTTCCAAGAAGTTGGGCGCTGAAATTTATCCTCTAAATTCCTTCCTTCGAGCTATAGTAGCTTAATCACAAAATTGTTACGGTGGGATGGATTAAAACTATGGGTAAAAATCGTTTACCTTGCTTGAAGATTGCTAAGAGTGGAATCTGGAAGAATGCTATTAATATAGTGATATTAGTAGAACAATCAAAATCAAAGTATGACTCAATGGATGATATTATATGACTAACACGCGAAGGAAAATGTGCTAGTATGACTAGCATTGTTTGATGTTTAATTATTCTTCTGTAAATAAAAAAGAATATTGAAAATAGAATTACAAAAAGATATATGGCAGAAAAGAAGATAACTAGAAAAGTCCAGCTCATGTGTATAATCTTGATATACAAGTTATAGATGTATTACAAGTTAACAAAGTATTTTTTGGGTATTTTGATACCAGATTGGTTGGTATGAGTTGTCATACAAAGAAACACAATGCAAGAAATACATGGGCCTAAAAGGAACTAGTAGTATATGTGGAATCGATCATGACAAGAACAGAAATAAATTTTTATTGTGTTCATCATCGTATCGAACCAAACATTCAAGATTTATTTTAAAGAACTTAATAAGTTATTATTTTGTTCTAGTCTTTTGTGAGAACAAATGAGATTGTTCAAACTATGACCATATTCCATAATTGATGGATGAGTTCATATAAATCGTGTTGGTAAAGTAAACATCTATAATACTAAATGCTAAACGTTGCAAGACGTAAAAGAATTTCCCTTAAATTGTGACACCACCATTTTAGTTCATATAGGAAAGGAAAACATGAAGGAACTCCATTTTAATGGACTCCGGAGTCATTTTATTTTTGAATAAATTGAAGTTTGTGAGACCTTGATAGGGGGTTGCCCGATCTTCTCGATGAACTCACACTATAACTTTATAGATAATTGTGTCTCTCCATGAACTCTCCGGCTAATTCATGATGCCCATTGCAGCAGCAACCAATCCCTTGGATATTCGCAAATCCACACACTTGCATGAGCATCCACTGACTACTAGTGGTCCTGTATCAACTAATTCCCAGTGGAATAGCAGATAACACACACAATTTGCAGATGTATCAATTCCTGATGAATGCTTCAAGCAATCAACAATGGAGTCTAGGGTTTATGTTTAAAGGTAGTCTAACCTTCCACAAGCAGGTGAAGAGGTATATATGAGAGGAGGGGGGTGCGGCCACAAGGGCGGTTGCGCAAGCACCAGCCCAACTCGACTAGGACTCAACCGTTAAGGGGTTTGGACTCGGACTAGGGGATACAAACCGACTCATGAGGGGGGGTGCGGCCAATAGGCATGCAAGCCTTTATTCTACACGCATTGGGACACCCTAGGACATGTCCTTGGTGCCCCCATAAGCCTAATGCGCATCACACAAATATATGGGCTGAAACACCCTAAGACATGTCCTTGGTGCTCCCATCTCCATCATGCACAGCTCCTGGTTTCTCTTTCTTGTGTGTGCTGCCATGTTCATCTCTCTCCATGTGTTCTCCCATGCATTGCTCCATGGCTCCTAGCTCCTCTCCTCCAATAATTCTTGTGTGATCAACAACCTTAATCATACATAAATGCAAAGATTTAGGTAGTATAAAATTCTCAGAACCACAAACATCATAATTTAATAAGAGTGAGTTCACCTGCTGTTTTAGTAGTTTGGTTCTTGATCTAGTCATTGGTCCATTCCTCACTTCATCATGTTTCTCTTGAACAACAACATCATCATCAATGGGAGAAATAGTAGATGTATTAGGGATGTCCTCATCATCCTCTCCTCCTTGAAAAGGCGTCGACCTCGATGCATCAAGGTCCTCTCCATGGTATTGTAATAGATCAGCAACATTGAAAGAATTGCTCACACCAAACTCAGCACTAGGAAGATCAATTTGATAGGCATTATCATTAATATTGTGAAGCACTTTATATGGACCAGCACCTCGTGGCATCAACTTGGACTTGCGCAGTGTGGGAAATCTGTCCTTACGAAAATGCACCCACACTAAATCACTAGGATGGAATAGTACTTCCTTCCTCTTCTTGTTAACTCTCTCAGCAACATGTCTTCCTGTTTTCTCAATTGCTTCCTTTGTTTTCTCGTGGATCTTCCTCACATAATAAGCACGTTTTGAATCCTCCATATTAACTCTCTCTTGCGCAAGAAGTGGCAGCAAATCAAATGGTGTTATTGGCTTGAAACCATAAACCACCTCAAACGGGCATAGTTGAGTAGTAGAATGTACAGCCCTGTTGTATGCAAACTCAACATGTGGCAAACACTCCTCCCACTCCCGCAGGTTCCTTTTAATCATGGCCCGCAACAATGTGGATAATGTGCGATTCACCACCTCCGTTTGTCCATCAATTTGGGGGTGACAAGTAGTAGAAAACAACAGCTTTGTCCCCAGCTTCCCCCATAGTGTCTTCCAGAAATATCTCATGAACTTCACATCACGATCAGAAACAATAGTCTTGGGTACTCCATGCAATCTCACTATGTCCCTGAAAAACAGATTAGCAATGTGCGATGCATCTTCTCTCTTGTGGCATGCAATAAAATGTGACATTTTAGAGAATCTATCAACTACCACAAATATTGAATCATGTCCTCTTTTAGTCCTAGGATAACCTAACACAAAATCCATACTAATGTCTTGCCAAGGTGAAGTAGGTGCAGGAAGAGGAGTATATAATCCATGAGGTTTTAGTTTATACTTAGCCTTGTTGCAAGTGATGCAACGTCTCACAAACCTCTCCACATCTCTTCTCATTCGTGGCCAATAAAAGTGATCAGCCAACATCAGCAATGTTTTCTCCCTCCCAAAGTGTCCCATCAATCCACCACTATGTGACTCCTGCAACAATAATAAACACAAGGACGACTCGGGCACACATAATTTGTTAGCTAAAACAAATATCCATCATGCAAATGAAATTTATCCCATGCTTTCACATTAGTACAATTCGCATATGCATGTTTAAAATCATTATCTTGAGCATACAAATCTTTCACACTCTCCAAACCAGGAATTTTCACATCCAGTTGAGTTAAAAGCATACTTTTCCTAGATAGAGCATCAACAACAACATTATCTTTGACTTTCTTGTATTTAATTATGCATGGGAAAGATTCAATGAATTCAACCCACTTAGCATGTCTTTTATTAAGGCTAGATTGGCTCTTTAAAAATCTAAAAGCCTCATGATCAGAATGTATGATAAATTATTTTGGCCACAAATAATGTTTCCAAACCTCAAGAACTCTAACAAGTGCATACAATTCTTTATCATAAACAGAATACTTCGATTGAGCACCATGCAATTTCTTAGAAAAATAAGCAACATGTTTGTTTTCTTGTATAAGCACTCCACCAATATCAATACCACTTGCATCACACTCAATTTTGAATTGTTTGTTGAAATTACGCAATATTAACAATGGGGCCGAAATCAACTTGTTCTTTATCTCATCAAAAGCAATATCTTGTTCAACCCCCCCATATAAAATCAACACCCTTCTTAGATAACTCATTTAATGGTGCAGCAAGAGTACTAAAATCCTTGACAAATCTTCTATAGAAACCAGCCAATCCATTAAAACTTCTCACGTGACTAACATTTGTTGGAATAGGCCAATTTTTAATAGCTTCAATTTTAGATTCATCCACTTCAATACCATGTTTAGACACAACATATCCCAGAAATATGATCTTATGTTTGCAAAAAGTGCACTTAGCAAGATTACCATATAATTTATTTTCTCTTAACACATGCAAGACTTGTCTAATTTTATCAACATTTTCATGTTCATTGTGGCTATATATGAGAATATCATCAAAATAAACTACCACAAATCTCCCAATAAACTCTCTCAAAACATGGTTCATAAGTCTCATGAAAGTACTAGGTGCATTAGTTAAACCAAAAGGCATCACTAACCATTCATATAAACCAAATTTAGTTTTGAAAGGAGGTTTCCATTCATCCCCTCTTTCATCCTAATCTGATGATAACCACTACGCAAATCAATTTTACAGAAAACATCAGCACCACTTAATTCATCTAACATGTCCTCCAAACGAGGTATAGGATGACGGTAACGAATAGTGATGTTGTTAATTTCTCTACAATCTACACACATGCGCCAAGTACCATCTTTCTTAGGAACTAAAATAATAGGAACTTCACATGGAGACAAGCTAATTCGAATATAACCTTTGTCGAGAAGCTCCTGCACTTGTTTCTGAATTTCCTTGATTTCTTGAGGATTTGTCCGGTAAGGGGCTTGGTTTGGCAATGTTGCTCTAGGGATCAAATCAATCCGGTACTCAATTCCACGCCATGGTGGCAGCCCTGCTGGTACCTCCTCTAGAAAAACATCATCAAAGTCATGTAACACATGAGAAACACCAAGAGAAATAGAGGTCATGTCTGAAGAAACCAAAATTTTCCCTTGTGCATAAGCACTATAGGAAGCATACTAGGGTCCTCACGAAATTCTCTCAAGTCCTCTTTGGTGGCTAACATATATAATAGGCTCACCCCCTCACTTTTATTTTTACCACTCAGCTTATTTTTATCACTCATAGAAGGATTACTCTCTTGTTTTTCTCTCTCACTCTCCTTGTCTAAATTCACTTCAGTTTTTTGACGAGACTCATTTACAATTTGCTGTGGTGTCATAGGTCTCAAAATAATATCCTTTCCATGCCAATTCAACTGGTATGTGTTAGCTCTCCCATTATGTGTAACATTCCTGTCAAACTGCCATGGTCTTCCAAGCAACATGTGACAAACAGACATGGGCACAACATCAGACTCAATAGTATCAGTATAGGGCCCAATTTGGAACTCCACTCGCACCATGTAGCTCACCTTCATCTCTCCTTTATCACTCATCCACTCTATATAATAAGGATGAGGGTGTGGAATATATTCTAATTTCAGTTTTGCACATAGCTCTTTACTAGCAAGATTTCTGCAACTCCCTCCATCAATAATCACTTTGCAAGCCATTTTAGGACCTACAATTGCTTTGGTTTGGAAAAGATTGCACCTCTGATTTTCTGGAGAAGGAACAACACTCAAAGCAGCAGCATGTTGTGAGCAAACAATTGTGGGGTAATGTGTGGCATAAGCATCAAGTGGACCACCTTGCTCATCACAATCATCCTCCTCCTTAGAATCAGCATCATTTCCAGTCTCATACTCATTATCCTCATTAACAAGCATGGTCTTTATATTGGTACATTCTCTCTTGAAGTGGCCTTTACCTCCACATGTGTGACATGACATATCTCTATTTCACGTTGTAGAAGTAGTGGATCCACTAGCACTTGCTGCTGGTTGCACTTGCCTCTTGGAAGTAGAGGGGTTGCTCTCGGCCTTGGGTATAGAAACCCCACGGCTAGGTGTGGGCTGTGGCGATAGTGATGAAAAACTGGAATTTCTTGGTGAAAACACCCTTCTAGCACTCATCCTTGCCTCCTCGGCTAGCTGTGATTCTGCCTCCCTTGCATGATGTAATAATTCAGTCATATCATTATATTGAAGGTGCCTCACAATGCTTCTAATTTTGAATTGTAAACCTGAGAGAAAACGTTGCATAGTATGTTCTGGTTCTTCTCTCACTTTTGCCCTCTGAATAATCAACTCCATCTCTCTAAAATAAGCATCAACAGACATTGTACCTTGCTTCAATTATTGCAATTTATCATATAGTGTTCTCACATAATTCTTTGGCACAAATCTGCTCCTCATGAGTTGCTTCATAGTAGCCCAAGTAACAACCTCAGGATCACCATTTTCTGCCCTCAATTGTGTAATATTATCCCACCACAAAAGAGCATAACCATCAAAACTAGAAGAAGCCAATTTGATCTTTCTATCTTCATTGTAATCATGCAATCTCCATAGCTTCTCAATTTTCAGCTCCCACATGAAGTACTCTTCCACATCATCATTATCAAAGTTGAAAGGAGGAATAGAAAATTTAGGCTTGCCCAAACCATCATCTTCTCTATTATTTTCATGAACTTGTACTCTCCTAGCAGCAAAACCTCCACGGCCATGATGAGCATGGGCTCGGCCTGGCTCCCAATCATCATCGTTACCTCTTTGTTCTAATTGAGTAGACAATTGAGTAATTTGCCTAGTCAAATTTGTGAGAGATTCTTGCATAATATCAACAGATTCCTGAGAAGCAACTTTCTCAATTTTAATGTCCTGTTGTAAATCCCTCCTCAAGCTCTCATCATAAGCATCAGGCTTCTTATCAATTCGGGTGGCCACCACTTCATCATACTCATCAAGTTTTTAATCAATTCTAGAACGTATAATGTCTCTAAATTTAGAGAGATCTCCCCATGTAAGCACATCATCAATAGTCTTCTTAGAAGTGGCCTCAGTAGCTTTCCCATCAAGTTTATCCACCTGCACATCACTAGCCACAGACTCCATGGATTAATGTGTTAGTGAAAACAAAAATATGGGATGTGGTGTTCTCTCACAACTCACTCAAAACAGCAAAGCAATGAGGTTAACTTACTGTTCCAAAGTGAATAGCAATACTTACCACAAGTAAAAAAACACTACTATGACTTGGTGTGAACAAGAATACCCAGGGATTTTAGCTAACACAAGGCAAAGCAGGATATATAGTGGGGCTTGGTATGGATACCTAACAACACCAATAAGAAGTCCTATTTGCTGTTTGCGATGATAGAAAAATGAAACCTAGGAAACACACACCAAAGTGGATACAAATGTGGCAATGCAATTATATGGATGGAAATACTGCAATGCACTAGAAAGACACTAGCTATGCTCAATGATATCACAGGCACAAGATTGCTCAGTGGAAAGTGTCAATATAGTAGTGATGAAACAAATCCAATAATAATATAGCAATGTATCTCACGGCCTTTTTCTTTTTCTGTTTTTCTCCTTTTCTATTTTCTGTTTTTCTCTTCTTTTTTTTATACTTTTATAACTGGACAAAAATAACTAGGAACAAAAATAAGCACAAAATTATCAATGTGACACAATGTATGTGAATATGAGCAGCCTGGAGTGAGCAATAAATAGCTATTCTTTTTGGGAAAGATACCTATAAGTTGCTGTAGAAAGGCTGTGTCTATATCTCACAAGGATCGGAAAAAAAACCTAAAGAAAGTGTAAAAGAAAACTAAACCGAAAAATAACTAGAGCTAAAAGAAAAACTCACGGCAGAAATTTGTACTACGGCAGAGAAACGCGCAGATTTGCGCTGGCGGCAGGCTGTCGCGGCAGAAAATCGGGCCAAAACACTGCCGCACGGCAGGCGCTGACCGCAGGCGAGGCGCGCCTGAGGGCAGAGACTGGCTGTGGTCTAGCACACGGTAGGGAAACGATCGACTTCGTGCCCGCGGCAGAGCGTTTGCGGCAGAAAACACGGGCGATCTCTGCCGTGACGGCAGGGAGTAGCACCCAGTGAGCGCGTGGAGTTTTTATGGATGCGCGCACGGTGGAAACCGAGTTCGGATAGGGCGCGGTAACGGTGAGAACCGGAGTATGGCAGGGAGACGATTGGCGGCAGGAAATTGGTGATTTTAGTGCCACGGCAGAATCAACTCCTACTCGAATTGGAATAGAACTTGCACTCGTATTGGAATTTTTTGGTGAAATTTGTGGACACGGTGGAAACAAGAGGATGAACACCTAGAACCCTAAACCTAGACCGAAAACAAAAGACTCAAATAGAGAAAAGAAACACGAAAAGCAACCACAAAACAACAACTAAAACTTGATAAAAGTGATGATCTAAGGCTATGGCTCGAACTACTCCTATTTTTTTGTGTCTTTTTCGGTGGATAGGTAATGAAAAACAAACAAATCTACTAGATCATGATAGCTCACCGAGTTAACCTGTAAATCTGATACCAAGATGGTAAGGGGTTGACCGATCTTCTCGATGAACTCCCACGATAACTTGATAGATAAATTCTGTCTCTCCACGAACTCTCCGACTAATTCCTGATGCCAATTGCAGCAGCAACCAATCCCTTGGATATTCGAAAATCCACACACTTGCACGAGCAGCCACTGACTAGTAGTGGTCCTGTATAAACTAATTCCCAGTGGAATAACAGATAACACGCAAAACATGCAGATGTATCAATTGCTGATGAATGCTTCAAGCAGTCAACAATGGAATCTGGGGTTTATGTTTAAAGGTAGTCTAACCTTCCACACGCAGATGAAGAGGTATATATGAGAGGAGGGGGGTGCGGCCACAAGGGGGGTTGCGCAAGCACCAGCCCAACTCGACTAGGACTCAAGCCTTAAGGGGTTTGGACTCGGACTAGGGGATACAAACCGACCCACGAGGGGGGTGCGGCCAATAGGCATGCAAGCCTTTATTCTACACGCATTGGGACACCCTAGGACATGTCCTTTGTGCCCCCATAAGCCTAATGTGCATCACACAAATATATGGGCTGAAACACCCTAAGACATGTCCTTGGTGCTCCCATCTCCATCATGCATAGCTCCTGGTTTCTCCTTCTTGTGTGTGCTGCCATGATCATCTCTCTCCATGTGTTTTCCCATGCATTGCTCCATGGCTCCTTGCTCCTCTCCTCCAATAATGCTTGTGTTATCAACAACCTGAATCATACATAAATGCAAAGATTTAGGTAGTATAAAATTCTCAGAACCACAAACATCATAACTTAATAAGAGTGAGTTCACATGCTGTTCTAGTAGTTTGGTTCTTGATCTAGTCATTGGTCCAATCCTCACTTCATCATGTTTCTCTTGAACAGCAACATCATCATCAATGGGAGAAATAGTAGATTTAGAAGGGATGTCCTCATCAGACCTCTTCCAAAAGATGACTAAAATGTCGTTCATAGGCCAAAGTAGAATGGACGACTAATTTAGTGGAGATTATACATATTGATGTATATAGTCCATTATGTGTATTCGTGTGTGGTGGATTATTTTTTCCTTCATAAAATTTCGTCGATGATTTGAGTAGATATATGAGTATATCTTTTTAAAGAGAACAGAGTTTGATTTTTTTTGAATTGGTTCAAAATATTGTTAGTATGAAGTAAATATCATTGTAACAAGATAATCAAGTATTTATGATTGGATCATAAAGGATAAAGTTTGAGTTACAAGTTTATCTAAACATCTGAGGAGTTGCAGAATTGTTCTACAACTTATACTTCTCGAATACCCCACATTAGTTTGGAGTATTCAAGAGACAAAATCAAACCTTGTTGGACATGGTTAGAATAATAAAACTGCATTATAATTTTGTAGTTTATACATTAGAGACAACAGCTTTTACACTGAAAAGAGCGCCATCATTATCCGTTGAAATTGACACCATATAAGTTATGGTTTGGGTAGTGACCCGAATTGTCTTTTTCTTAAGTTTTGGTATGCATAGCATGTGTAAAATGTTTACAACCAAAATAGGATACACATATGTTTATAAGGTTATCCCAACAAATCTATTGGGTATTTTTCCTATCACCGAACCAAAAGAGAAATATTGTTTGTCCGAAAAGGTTGATTTCTCGAGAAAGTAGTTCTTGCAAAACAAGTGAGTGGGAGGATAGTACAAACTCAACGTGATTAGAGAATCTTTGTTATGATGTCAAGAGTAGCGCAGCACTGGAAGTTGTTCCGGAGTTTCCTATTTTGACCAAGTAGAAGACACTACATGCGTTGTAGATACTTCGAATGAGTTTGCGAACTGAACCACAAAAGTCCTAAAACTTTGTACTTAGACCAACTTGTGGTTTAAGAGTAAAGTGTTGTTTTGACAAAAAAGGACCTGGAACTTATAAAGTAAGCAAATGATGGGCCCTGACTTCGTAAAATTGGCTATGAGTCATTATATCCATGATAGTATTCCTGTTTGAATATCAAGTACGTGACTTGGTAGTCTTTTCGAAAGGCATGATGCCTAATGATAGCAAATGGGTCTATATAGCAACAAATACATGGATAATTACATCCTTTGAAAGTTGTACTTGTCGAAAAGATGTTTTCAACGAAGTTCAAAGAGTTGAATACTACAAGATTTTGATCTTCTGTAGTGATGCTTTAGTCTTTGCGGATAGTTCAAGCAAAAGTTACATAATATGATATGGCAGTTGAATAACAAAAACCAACTTTCCTCTCAAGGAAGTTTGATCAAGGATGTGTACTTGACACAGTCTGAGAGTTTTGTAAAATTCAAAAGGTTGCTGGAAAGGGATGCACACTTCAATGGTTGACGTGAGCATAACGAAGTTGGAATCTTTACCTTAATGAAGTTATCAAAAGAGTTTGATTCCATCATGAATGATAAAGATGCTTGTAGAGTTACAAGAAATTAATTGGGAGCGCTATGACATATTTCTAATGCTTTATGTAGATGACATATGGTAGATTGGAAAATATGTATTTTAAATTAACATGGTTAAGATTTTCATATTGATGAAAGGCTTAGGAGATATTGGCCATCGATATCTATAAGAGATGGATTGAAACGCCTGATATGGTTGAGCCAAATTACATAGGTGAAATATTGAAGTAAGTCAATATTGAAATGAAAAGAAGGAGTTCTTGTCACATGGAAAAGAACTGAGAAAGATTCAAGTGTTTTGACACATGATGAGCATAATTAAAATTAAGATTTCTAAGTCATGTGTTCCATGCTATGTACACAACCAGATGAGTCATGTGCATACATAATGTTATAGTAGGATAATTCATATGATGATTAGACAACAGTAGGAGAGATCCTTGTGTCATTTTAGAAATGCTAAGGATATGTTTTCCTATGTAGTAATGACAAAATATTCGTTGTAATATGTTACACTAATAGTCTTGTAATTTATTAAAGTAATAATATCTCAATTAAAACATGTGATGAAAGGTAGCACAATAGGCTGGAAAAAAGTTCCATGCTGGATTTGAATGATTTTTAAAATTAAAGTATTGTGACGGATACTACAATAAAGGCTACGTATATCGTTGTATTGACAACAAATAATAGGAGTATTTTGTGTCAAGGAGTTCTTCATGGAACTTGTTGAATTTCCAAGATTGCTGACACTATGAAGCTACATTTTCACAATGTTAGTAACATTAGTTTAAGATGAGGAATTAAGGTCTCACCGGTTGACCAAATATATACAAAGCCATCTCATTAGAGAATGAATGATGTGTGTAGACACAAAGACATGCAAATACAATAGGACATGAACATGTCAGATCTTTTTGATGAAGTTTACCACATGCGAAGCATGGTAATAACACTGGAACGCCAAATGTGTTAAGTTCTTAAAGACTAGATTATTGACTCTAGGGAAAGTGGGAGACTTAAGGGAATATGCCCGAGAGGCAATAATAAAGTGGTTATTATCTTATTCCTTGTTTATGATAAATGTTTATTTCTCATGCTAGAATTGTATTAACCGGAAACGTTGATACATGTGTGTTTAATAAACAAATAATTGTTCCTAGTAAGGCCTCTCTTTTAACTAGCTCGTTGATTAATAGATGATCAAGGTTTCCTGATCATGAACATTGGATGTTGTTAATAACGGGGTCATGTCATTGGTAGAATGATGTGATGAACATAGACCCAAAGTGAATATAGCAATGCGATCAAGTCATTAAGTTACATTGTTATATCACACATACAAAGTAACTCTAATCCTTAGACCATGAGATCATGTCAATCACTAACATCGAAAGAGTGCTTTGATGTCATGAAACGTCACACTGTAACAGGGTGACTATAAAGGTACCGTTGGGTATTCACAAAGTATTAGTTGAGGCTCATGGATCAAGAGTGGGATTTATCCATCCAAATGACGTGATAAGGGGTCGCCCAATCTTCTCGATGAACTCACAGATAACTTCGGTATGATAAATAGTGCGCCACTTAAAACTCTCCCGGCTGATCCCTAATGCCAATGCAACAGCTAGCAACCCCAAGGATATTCTCAACTCCACACTCTTGCACAAGTAATCCACCGACTACAAGTGGTCCTATACCGTCTTATTCCCAGTGGAACAACAGGTAACACGAAAAGTTGCAGATGAACTTCTAGATGAATGCTTTCAAGCTAATTCGATCTAGAGGTCTAGGGTTTTGTGTTTAACATAGTCTAATTTCTATGACTCGGATCCTAGCTATTTAAGGAGGGGTTTGGGTGCGGCCACAATGCCTCTTGCGCAAGCACACAAGCCCAACCCGAATAGGACTCAACCTATGATGAGGATATCATAGGGGTCCATGGTGAATGTAAATGCTTGAGTTGGAAGGAAATATTGAGTCTCACTGATATTTATTATAAGGTGAATTCTTTCCTAGTAATAAATAGTGTTTGTGTTTATGAGAATGTTATACTACCTAAGCCTATGAATTTATGTATGATTAGGTTTATTAATAACACAAACATGGATGGAGAAGAGGAGGCAAGAAGCAAAGGAAGAAGGCATGGAAAACAACAACAAAAAATAATGTTTCAGTTCGGACTGCCAGGAGTCCCGAATTTGAAATAGTCATGGATTCTTCATACGGGCTCCAAATACAGCAAACGAGCACAATACGGATAGGAAATTTGATGGGCTTTCCAATGGATCCGGCCCCATCAAGAAATTCGACTCGTGCAAGCCGTGGTGACCGAAACAATGCACGAATAGTTTTCTGCCAGTTTCCAAAACGAGTCCAATTGGCTGCACCCATGTTGGGTCAGTTTGTATCCGAGTTGGTTGAGTCCAAACAAGTAGGAATAGGTGGATTTCGTGGGGAAACACCCCACCCCCTCATATATACCCCTTGGGGCGAATTAGATGGGTAGACTACGTTAAAACAAAAACCCTAGACTTCTAGATTGTATTGCTTGAAGCATTCATCTTGAATCATACAACCTTTGCAAATCTGAGTGTATTCTGCTGTTCCACTGGGAATAAGGAGAAACAGGACCACTTGTAGTCGGTGGCTACGTGTGCAAGAGTGTGGAGTCTCGAATATCCGAAGGGGTTAAGTGCTGTTGCAATTGGTAACAGGGTTTAGCCAAAAGAGAGAGCGAGGTATCACATTGGTTATCAAGTTATCAAGATTGTTCACTGAGAAGATCGGGCAACCCCTTATCATCTTGGTATCAGATTACTGGGTTTACTCGGTGAGCTGTATCTATTCCTTTAGTTTCGAGTTGTTTTTATACCTATCCAGAAAAAGCCACAAAAAATAGTGTTAGTAGATTGCCATAGCTTTAGATAATTGCTAGTTTTCAAGTTTTAGTGATGTTTTGTGTCTTTTTAGTTTTGTCTATTAGGGTTAGGGTTCATCTCGTGTTCATCTTTTGTCTGCTATATCCGCTCGCGCCGCATCGCCTCTGTCCAAATCCGCGAGTTGGTCTCGGATTCGCTACCGGCCAACGGAAAGCACCTGTGCCACGCGCTGTTTTCTTCTTGGCCTCGAGCGCACCGATCCGTTGCCTCCTTTTCCGCTACCAGCCCAATCACGCAGTCCGCGTTTGCTGCGTCGTATCAATACCGGCCGACACAGGAAACACGCAAGCATAGGACTCCGTGCGCACATCCCGCCGAAATCATCCGTGCGCTGATCCACGCGCCCAGCGCACCACGCGCTTTGTCCGCGCGCTAGTGGCCAACAGCAACCGATCGCACGTGGAGATTCCGACGCGCCGAAGCGATTCTGGCCAACCAAGATCACCTGCGCACGCGCGCACCGAGGCCACTCGTGAAAACGCGTGCATGCGCCTCTGTCCAGTTTTGGTCGGAATACGCGCCCATCGTTGCGCAACAGCAACCAAGTCCAGCACTCCGCGCGGTCGAATCACAAAACGCGCCACGCGCTACCGGCCAAAATTCCAGATTCCGAGCTACCGGCCACGCGTGCTGTCGCCTCTTTTTCCGTCCACAGATACCGACCAAAAAGCGCGCGTCCAACAGAAACCACCTGCGCGCACTACCTATTTTGGAGGTGAGCTGCTGTCACCTATTTTGCTCCGTTTTCTTAGTTTTATTTTATTTTTCTTTTCCAATTTCTTTAGGAATTCCAGTCCAATCTTTGTGAAGTTTAGACACAGCCTTTCTACAACAATAAAGTAGGTACTTTGCCCACAAGACTAGCTATTTTATTGCTCTATTCAGGCTGCTCATTTTTATATTGTGTCACATTGATCTAGCTGTTATTTTCATTTGCTCCTTTAGTTGTTTTCGGCCATAAAAGTATAAAAAAAAGAGAAAAACAGAAAATAGAAAAAGAGAAAAACAGAAAAAGCAAAAAGAAAGGCCATTGAGACACATTGCTATTACTATCATTTGGAGCTGTTTTCATTGCTATCATTGACACCACACATTGAGCAATCGTGTGCCTGATTATCATTGAGCTTGGCTAGTGTCTTTCTAGAGCATTGCAAAATTTCCTCCATATATTTGCTTTGCCACAATTGTCTCCAATTTTGGTGTGTGTTTTCCTAGGTGTTATTTTGTATCATTCACAAACAGCATTAGGACTTGTTAATTGGTGATTGTTAGGTATCCATACCAAGCCCCACCATATAACCTGTTTTACCTTTGTGATAGCAAAAACCCCTGGGTATTCTATTCTTCACACCAAGTCACATTAGTTACTATTACTTGTGGTAAGTTATTCTATTCACTTTGGAACGGTAAGGATCACCTTTTTGCTGGTTTTTAAGTGAGTTGTGAGAGTGCCACTATATGCATATTGCCAAATATTATTTGCACTAACAATGGTTGTTTCTGTAAAGGAAAAACCATATTGTGTGGGTTCTGTTTGCAGTGATTCATTTTGGGAGGAGAATGCTAGTGGGATCCCTGCATCAGATTTGTTCCACTTTACCGCGGACATCACAGGTAGCGAAGTTGCTATTACCCTTGATAAGGGTACACGGTATGATTTTATTAGTTCTGAGGTTGTTGAACAATTGCAGTTGGTTCCAACGACAAATCATCCATTTATCTTACCTACTAATGATGATAAACTTATTATTACTCACATGGTTTTTGTTCACTTAACCATTCATGGCCATAAGGAACGAATTTTATGTTATGTGCTTCCTAGAGCATTTACTTGTTGTCATCTTTTGTTAGGACAAAAATGGTGCCATAGATATAAGGTTAATTTTGCTAGCCATTATCCTGATATACAATTCTTTTGGAACAATAAGAAAAGTTGGATAATACATGCATCACACAAAACATTGCAAAGAGTTATGAAGCAAAACTTTTGTGCACCTATGGATGAGAGTGTGGTTGTTATAGAAAACATGGGAGTTCAAGTTAAGGAGACATGTGAGGTTATGTCTACTAATGTAACCATGTCTACTCCTAGTGTTGTTACTTGTGATGTGCAGGTTGCTTTTGAAGAAAGGGAGCCTATAGTACAACCTACACCACAATCATCACCACCACCATTGGAGGAGCATGTCATTGTTCCTAGTATTATTTCTTGTGATTTGCAGGTTACTTTTGAAGAAAGGGAGCCACAACAAGTAGAACCTGCATCACCACTGGAGATAGTTGAATTGGTACCTAATAATTCTGAGGAGGATGCTATTGATAAAGGTGCTGATTTCGTGTTACCCCTCTCAAGTATTGAATTGTGTGAACCCACTAAATTGCTAGTTGATTCTTGTGAGTTAACAAGCATAGATAGTCCAACTACATGTGATAATGTGCTAATTTCGAAATTTAATCATGTGGTTTTGATTTCACATAAGGAAGTACAAGCTAAAATACCACCTAATGATATTGTGGATTACATCATGTTAAATGAATCAATTAGTGTGCAAAGTGCTATGAAAAAGGTTGCTGAAATTTCATATGTAAATTCTAGCAATTGTGTTTCTTCTTTCACTTTTAACTTGATTGGTGATTATAACATGAGTGAAATTTTGATGGTGGATCACATATGCACAACTTGTGATAAAATGGCCGAATTAAACAATGTATTACCTTGGGTAGATAGGTTACAATTTCCTACATATGAGCATGATTTTACACATATATTTGGTTTGCCACAATACTTGTCACATACATGTGCTAATAAATTGTTCTTCACTTATATTTGCAAATTAAGTTGCAATTTTCATGATGAAAATAATAAGCATGTTTCCACCTTTGAGTGTACTAATAAACATAAATTTGATCATAGATCTTCTGTGAGAACAATTGAATTGATACTAAACAATAAAAATATATACACATATGATTCTCATTTTGATCATGGTTTTATGAGCTTCACTTATATTTGCAATTGTGATTGCTATTTGATGAGATGCTATGACAATTATGTGATTTTTCCATGCAAATTTCGTGGTCACATGTCATGTGCACACTTTTATGATATGATAACAACTAATGCACCTCATTATAAATATATGTATTGTGCATACACGTTGTTCTTTTTGTTTATTCCACTTTCAGCATACAACAAGCCGAGGACGTCTTGTTTTGAAGAAAGGGAGGATGATGAGGATATCATAGGGGTCCATGGTGAATGTAAATGCTTGAGTTGGAAGGAAATATTGAGTCTCACTGATATTTATTATAAGGTGAATTCTTTCCTAGTAATAAATAGTGTTTGTGTTTATGAGAATGTTATACTAGCTAAGCCTATGAATTTATGTATGATTAGGTTTATTAATAACACAAACATGGATGGAGAAGAGGAGGCAAGAAGCAAAGGAAGAAGGCATGGAAAACAACAACAAGAAAATAATGTTTCAGTTCGGACTGTCAGGAGTCCCGAATTTGAAATAGTCATGGATTCTTCATACGGGCTCCAAATACAGCAAACGAGCACAATACGGATAGGGAATTTGATGGGCTTTCCAATGGATCCGGCCCCATCAAGAAATTCGACTCGTGCAAGCCGTGGTGACCGAAACAATGCACGAATAGTTTTCTGCCAGTTTCCAAAACGAGTCCAATTGGCTGCACCCATGTTGGGTCAGTTTGTATCCGAGTTGGTTGAGTCCAAACAAGTAGGAATAGGTGGATTTCGTGGGGAAACACCCCACCCCCTCATATATACCCCTTGGGGCGAATTAGATGGGTAGACTACGTTAAAACAAAAACCCTAGACTTCTAGATTGTATTGCTTGAAGCATTCATCTTGAATCATACAACCTTTGCAAATCTGAGTGTATTCTGCTGTTCCACTGGGAATAAGGAGAAACAGGACCACTTGTAGTCGGTGGCTACGTGTGCAAGAGTGTGGAGTCTCGAATATCCGAAGGGGTTAAGTGTTGTTGCAATTGGTAACAGGGTTTAGCCAAAGGAGAGAGCGAGGTATCACATTGGTTATCAAGTTATCAAGATTGTTCACTGAGAAGATCGGGCAACCCCTTATCAACCTAGGACTCAATAGTTGGTTTGGATGCAACCAAACCGACCCAACTTGATACAAACCGACCCACCATTAAGGGTTCGGCCATAATGGTATACAAACCATGTTTAACAATAATATATCTATATGTGGCGCATTGATATCCATTGTGGGAGCCCTCCTCTTGTTTTCACCATCTTCTAGCGTGGAATAACAATCTAGTACTTCCTCCGTTCCAAAATGTAAGCCTTTTTAACAAACTGTTTTAGCTAAAAAGGCTTACATTTTGGAACAGAGGTAGTAGTTGTTTTCCACACTTTTGCTTTTGTTTTCACCATCTTCTATGCTTGTTTTCACCATGGCATGCTTGTTTTCACCTCCTTGTATGTTTGTTTTCTCCATGGTGATCTTGCTTTCCAGCTTCTCATCATTGTTTTCCAGCTCCTCTTGATGTTCTCCTCCAAGTATGTTTGTGTTATCAATAAACCTGATCATACATAGATGCATAGATTTAGGTAGTATAAAGTTCTCACAATTATAAACATTATACTCAAGTAGGAGTGAATTCACCTGTTTTTGTAATAGTTTGGTCCTTGATCTTGTCATTGGACCAATCCTCACTTCATTATCTTGTATAGCAACATCATCATGTGTAACAATAGGTGAAGAGCTAGGGATGTCCTCATCATCCTCCCCCTCTTGAAAAGGCATCGACCTCGATGCAAGATCATCTCCATAGTAAGGTGTCAAATCAGCCACATTAAAAGAATTACTAACACCAAACTCATCAATTGGGAGGTCTGTCTTGTATGCATTATTATTGATCCTTGAAATAACTCTATATGGACCAACACCTCTAGGCATCAATTTTGATTTGCACAATGTAGGAAATCTGTCTTTGCGAAAGTGAGCCCACACCATATCACCTGGCCGAAATACAACCTCCTTTTTTTTCTTGTTAATTCTTTGAGCCACATGTTGTCCTCTCTTCTCAATTGCTTCTTTTGTTTTCACATGAATTTTCTTCACAAAATCAGCTCTCTTTGATGCCTCCATATTTATTCTCTCTTGTGTAGGAAGTGGTAACAAATCTAGTGGAGTAATAGACTTGAACCCATATACCACCTCAAAAGGACATAATTGAGTAGTTGAATGCACAGCTCTATTATATGCAAATTCCACATGTGGCAAGCACTCCTCCCACTCCTTCAAATTTTTCTTGATCATACTTCTCAATAATTTTGACAATATCCTATTCACCACCTAGGTTTTTCCATCTGTTTGGGGCTGACATGTTGTGGAAAATAACAATTTTGTTCCAAGATTCCCCCATAATGTCTTCCAAAAATAGCTCATAAATTTCACATCTCTATCTGACACAATTGTCCTTGGTACTCCATGTAATCTTACTATCTCTTTGAAGAAAAGAGAAGCAATGTGGTAAGCATCATCACTCTTGTGGCAAGCAATGAAGTGTGACATTTTAGAAAATATGTCCACAACCACAAATATAAAGTCATGTCCCCTTTTTGTCCTTGCCAAGCCCAACACAAAATCCATACTTATATCTTCCCATGGTGTAGTTGGTGTAGGCAAAGGAGTATACAATCTGTGGGGTTTCAACTTGGACTTGGATTTATTGCATGTGATGCACCTTTGCACAAATCTATAAACATATCTGCTCATATGTGCCCAATAAATTTTTTCAGCCAACATAAGCAATGTTTTCCCTCTTCCAAAGTGTCCCATTAATCCTCCACTATGAGATTCCTGTAATAAGAATAAACGCAAAGAACACTCGGGTATACACAATTTGTTAGCTCTAAATAAAAACCCATCATGTATATGAAATTTTTCCCATGCCTTAACATTAGTACATTTAGCAAATGGCATAGAAAACTCATTATCCTCAGCATATAAGTCTCTTATTCCCTCCAAACCCGAAACCTTAATCTCTAATTTGGAGAGTAGCATATTTTCCTTGACAAAGCATCAACAACTACATTATCCAATCCCTTTTTATGTTTAATGATGTATGGAAAAGATTCTATAAATTCAAACCATTTAGCATGTCTCTTATTCAAATTAGATTGGCTCTTCAAGAATTTAAATGCCTCATGATCAGAATGTATAATAAATTCTTTAGGCCACAAATAATGTTTCCATACCTCTAAAACTCTCACAAGTGCATATACTTCTTTATCATAAACATAATAATTCAATTGTGCACCATGTAATTTTTCAGAAAAGTAAGCAATAGGTTTCTTCTCTTGCATTAACACACCTCCAATACCTATGCCACTAGTATCACACTCAATCTCAAATTTTTTATCAAAATTTGGAAGCATTAATAATGGGGCCGAAATCAATTTCTCCTTTAATGTATCAAAAGCAATATCTTGAGCAACCCCCCACTCGAAATCTACTCCCTTTTTAGTTAGATCATTCAATGGTGCAGCAATAGTACTAAAATCTTTCACAAATCTTCTATAAAAACCAGCAAGACCATTAAAACTTCTAACTTGACTCACATTAGTTGGAATAGGCCAATTTTGAATTGCTTTAATTTTTATGTATCTACTTCAATCCCATGTTTAGAAACTACATATCCCAAAAATATGACCTTATCTTTGCAAAAAGTGCACTTCTCAAGATTACCATACAATTTATTTTCTCTTAGCACTTGCAAAACTTGTGTAATATGAGCAATGTGTTCATGTTCATTGTGGCTATATATGAGAATATCATCAAAATAAACTACCACAAATCTACCAATAAATTCTCTCAAAACATGGTTCATTAGTCTCATGAAAGTACTAGGTGCATTAGTTAAACCAAAAGGCATCGCTAACCATTCATATAAACCAAATTTTGTTTTAAATGCTGTTTTCCACTCATCTCCCTCTTTCATTCTTATTTGATGGTAACCACTACACAAATCAATTTTAGATAAAACAACAGCACCATTTAATTCATGTAACATGTCTTCCAAACGTGGTATAGGATGACGATAATGAATAGTGATGTTGTTAATTGCTCTACAATCTACACACATGCGCCAAGTAACATCTTTCTTAGGGACTAAAATAACAGGAACAACAAAATGAGAAAGAATGATTCGGATATAACCTTTGTCTAGTAGCTCTTGTACTTGTTTCTGTATCTCCTTTGTTTCTTGTGGATTTGTTCTATAAGGGGCTCGGTTTGGCAAAGATGATACAGGAATCAAATCAATTTGGTGCTCAATCCCTCTCAATGGTGGCAGCCCCGAGGGAATTTCTCCTGGAAAAACATCATCAAATTCCTGTAACACATTAGAAACACCAAGAGAAATAGGGGTCATGTCATTAGAAACCAAAATCTCTCCCTTGTGAATAAGCACAATAGGGACTAGTGTAGGATCCTCCCTAAATTCCCTCAAATCCTCCTTAGTGGCTAACATGCATAATAGGTTCTCTCTCTTATTTTTATTTTTGTTTTGACTACTACTACCCACAGCTTGTGAATTTTGTTTTCCCTCATCCCTCTCATTCTCTTTTTCAATTTTCACTTTAATTTTGTAACGAGACTCATTTACAGTTTGTTGTGGTGTCATAGGCCACACAATAATAGTTCTCCCATGGTGATTCAACTCATAAGTATTGGCTCTCCCTTCATGCTTCACACTCATGTCGAATTGCCATGGTCTTCCCAATAATAAGTGGCAAACAGTCATGGGAACCACATCAAACTCAATGGAATCCTTATAAGGACCAATCTAAAATTCCACACGCACCATATGGCCCACTTTCATCTCACCAGTTCTACTCAACCATTGTATATGATAAGGAGAAGGGTGTGGTAAATATTTCAGATTTAGCTTTGCACATATATCTTTGCTAGCCAAATTCCTTCAACTCCCTCCATCAATAATGACTTTGCAAGCCATATTAGGACCAATAACAGCCTTGGTTTGAAATAAATTGCACCTTTGATTTTCAGGACTAGGAATAACACTCAAAGATTTTTTTGTGCAAATAATAGATGGCATAGTAGTAGCATAAGCATCCAATGGAGAATCACTGAAATAGCCATCATCATCATCATCATCATTAGGACAACATCATCTCCTGTCTCATACTCATTGTGCTCATTAATAATCATGATTTTTGTATTAGGACAATCTCTCTTAAAGTGGCCTTTTCCTCCACATGTATGACATGTCATATCCCTGTTTCTTGCTGTGGATGCACTTGAACCCGTGGTACTAGCTGCTGGTTGTGATGATTTCTTTGCAATAGAAGTACTAGGCTCGGCCTTGGATGATGAAGCACCACGAATAACAGAAGGTGGAGGTGGTGTACTAGCCATAGAAGATGATCTCAAGGGAAATCTGCCCCTTGTTCTTGCTGAAAGTTTGGCCTCCTCATTGATATGTGATTCGGCCTCTCTAGCATGATGTAGTAACTCATGCAAATCATGATATTGGTGATGCCTACTAATGCCTTTAATTTTGTAGTTCAAACCTGGAAGGAAACGTTGCATTGTTTGCTCCAATTGCTCTCTCACACGTGCCCTTTGCATGATCAATTCCATCTCCTGATAATAAGCATCAGCAGTCATAGAACCTTGCCTCAATTGTTGCAATTGATCAAATTGTTGTCTAATGTAATTTGGTGGTACAAATATGTCCCTCATGACCGTCTTCATACTATTCCAAGTGATAATTGGTAATTCACCATCTTCATGTCTTTGTCTGAGAGTAGTGTCCCACCAACAAAGAGCATATCCATCAAACTCAGAAGAGGCCAATTTAATTTTTCTGTCCTTAGTATAATCATGCAAACGCCATAGCTTCTGAATTTTCAGCTCCCATAGCAAATATTCCTCCACATCCATGTTGTTAAAGCTGAAAGATGGTATAAAAATTTTGGCTTTACCCAAACCACCATCATCCTCTCTATGATTTTCAGGAATAACATTATTGGGAACACGCCTTGCTCGGCCTTGAAAAACTCCTCGGCCTCTTTCCCATCTAACTCCACGACCACCACTATTTTCCACCCCATCATGAGCTTCAAAACCATTATTTGCATCACTATGCACACTAGCATTACCATCATCATGAACAGGAAATCTTTGTGCAATAAAATTTTGAAGAGCCTCATATTGAGTAGTCAATGTAGCAATGGAAGTTTATATAGTATTTACTTTCTCATTATTGGTCTCGGCCAACTTATGTGTCTCCCCCACTTTATTCTCCATGGCTTGCATTGCTTCATATAGGGGATCACAAGCATCAGTCACAAATTTCTCAAGATCTTTGTGGTTGTCTCTCACTTGGTTTGTCAACACATCTCGTAGTGCCTCATACTATCTCCAATTCACTCCTTGATAAGGGGTGGCCCAATCTTCTCAGTGAGATGATAAGGGGTGGCCCAATCTTCTCAGTGAACTCACAGATAACTTCTGAATTGATAACTAGTGCGCCACTAAGAACTCTCCGGCTGATCCCTGATGCCAATGCAAAAGATAGCAACCCAATGGATATTCTCAACTCCACACTCTTGCACAAGTAATCCACCGACTACAAGTGGTACTGTACCGTCTTATTCCCAGAGGAACAGCAGGTATCATGTAAGGTTTGCAGATGAACTTCCAGATGAAAGGCTAACAAGCAGTTTCAATCTAGAGGTCTAGGGTTTTTGGTTTTAACGTAGTCTAATCTATTCCACACGCAGGTGGTAGCTATATATGAGGGAGGGGTGCGGCCACAAGCTCCTTGCGCAAGCAATCCCTGTCCTACTCGACTAGGACTCCTATTTCCTAACACATATGGATACAAACCGACCCCACACACAAAGGGGTGCGGCCATATTGGTATACAGACCAATTGGACTCGTTTTGGAAACTGGCAGAAAACTATTTGTGGCTTGTTTCGGTCACCACGGCTTGCACGAGTTGAATTTCTTGATGGGGCCGGATCCATTGGAAATCCCATCAAATTCCCTATCCGTATTGTGCTCGTTTGCTGTATTTGGAGCCCGTATGAAGAATCCATGACTATTTCAAATTCGGTACTCCTGGCAGTCCGAACTGAAACATCGTTTCCTTGTAGTTGTTTTCCATGCCTCCTTCTTTTGCTCCTTGCTTCCTCTTCTCCATCCATGTTTGTGTTATCAATAAACCTAATCATACATATTATAGGCTTAGGTAGTATAACGTTCTCACAAACACAAACATTATTTATTACTAGGAAAGAATTCACCTTATAATAAACATCAGTGAGACTCAATATTTCCTTCCAACTCAAGCATGAATAAACCTCATGGACCTCTATTATGTCCATATCATCCTCCCTTTCTTCAAGACAAGCCGTCATCGGCTTGTAGTAAGCTGAAAGTGGAAGAAACAAAAAGAACAACGTGTATGCACAATACAAATATCTATAATGAGGTGCATTAGTTGTTATCATATCATAAAATTGTGCCCTAGACATGTGACCACGAATTTTGCTTAAAAACATCACATAATTGTCATAGCACTCCATAAAATAGCAATCACAATTGCAAATATAATTGAAGCTCAATAAATCATGATCAAAATGAGAATCATATGTGTACATATTTTTATTGTTTAGTATCAATTCAATTGTTCTCACCGAAGATCTATGATCAAATTTATGTTTATTAATACACTCAAAGGTGGAAACATGCTTATTATTTTCATCATGAAAATTGCAACTTAATTTGCAAATATAAATGAAGAGCAATTTATTAGCACATGTATGTGACAAGTATTGTGGCAAACCAAACATATGTGTAAAATCATGCTCATATGTAGGAAGTTCTAGCTTATTTACCCAAGGTAAAACAATGTTCAATTCGGCCACTTTATCACAAGTTATGCATATGTGATCCGCCATAAAAATTTCACTCATGTTATAGTCACCAATCAAGTTAAAAGTGAAAGAAGAAACATAATTGCTAGAATTGACATATGAAATTTCAGCAACCTTTTTCATAGCACTTTGCACATTAATTGATTCATTTAACATGATGTAATCCACAATATCATTAGGTGGTATTTTAGCAAGTACTTCTTTATGTGAAATCAAAACCACATGATTAAATTTCGAAATTAATACATTATCACATGTAGGTGGAATATCTATGCTTGTTAACTCACAAGAATCAACTAGCAAATTAGTGGGTTCACATAAATCAATACTTGAGAGGGGTAATACGAAATCAGCACCTTTATCAATAGCATCCTCCTCAGAATAATTAGGTACCAATTCAACTATCTCAAGTGGTGATGCAGGTTCTACTTGTTGTGGCTCCCTTTCTTCAAAAGTAACCTGCATATCACAAGAAACAAAACTAGGCACAATGGCATGCTCCTCCAATGGTTGTGGTGATGGTGGTTGTGGTGCAGGTTGTACTATAGGCTCCCTTTCTTCAAAAGCAACCTGCACATCACAAGACACAACACTAGGAGTAGACATAGTTACATTAGTAGAAACAGCCTCATAGGTCTTCTCAACCTCTACAAATCTCCTAACCAATGGTTGATGTCTAATTCTTTTAAATGTTGTAGGACTTTCATGTATTATCCAATCTCTCTTATTATTCCAAAAGAATTGTAAATCAGGATAATGGCTATCAAAATTAACCTTATAGAGATTGCACCAAAAATCACTCAACAAAATGTGACAGCAAGTAAATGCTCTAGGAAGCACATGACACCTAACTTCTACTGTATGATCATAAATAGTTAACGGAATCATTGTAGCATGAGTAATGTGAAGTGTAGCATCATTAGTTTTTAGCATAAATGAATGTCGAGGTGCATAAGATGTCAACTGTAATGCTTCAACAACCTCAATACTAACAAAATTAAACCACCGTGTACCCTTATCAAGAGTAATATCAACAGTACTACCATTGATGTCTCCTCTGAAGTGGAACAAATTTGGTGCAAGTATTCCACTAGAATCCTCCTCCCAGAAAGCATCACTGCACATAGAAGAACCACTAAACTTCATTAACAAAAATAACAATGGGATGTGGTGTTCTCTCACAACTCACTCAAAAATCTAGCAAGACAATATCTTACCGTTCCAAAGTGAAAAGAAATACTTACCAACAAGTAGTGGCAACTAATATGCTTTGATGTGAAGAAGAGAATACCCAGGGTGTTAACAATCACACGACAAAACAAGGTATATGGTGGGGCTTGGTATGGATACCTAACAACACCAAAATAACAAATCCTATTTGCTGTCCAATGTGATATAAAAAGCACAGGAAACACACACCAAGTATGGAGACAAATGTGGCAATGCAAATATATGGAGGAAAATTTGCAATGCACTGGAAAGACACTAGCCAAGCTCAAATAATATTCAGGCACAAGATTGCTCAATGGTGTGTCAATATAGCAATGATGAAAAATAGCTCCACAAATATATCAATGTATCTCAAGGCCTTTTTGCTTTTTTTTTCAATTTTTTTTTCTCTTTTCTGTTTTTCTCTTTTTTTTTTGATACTTTTTACTGGCCAAATAACAACACTAGGAGCAATACTGTCAAGTGATAACAATGCTATGAACAATGTGACACAAATATGAGATAAAGAGCAGCCTGAAAACGAGCAAAAGATAGCTAGTCTTATGGGTTGTGGTACCTAAATTTTGCTGTAGAATTGCTGTGGCTAAGGCTCACAAAGATCAGCACAAAAATCTGTGGAGAAAACAATAGAGAAAACGAGAAGAAAATAGCTCAGATGTGCGCGTCCTGCGACCACGGAAAAAATAGCACCCTGCGCAGGTGTTCTCTGTTGCTAGGACGCGGTCGGCGCGTTTTTGTCGGAAACTAGTCACGCGCGGAAAATACTAACACGCACGCGCGGTGGCCAGGTGATTTGTTTTCGGCTGGTAGCGCGTTGGACTCCGATCTCGGATGTGTGCGCGGTCGTGGACTGAGTCCAGGTGCTCGCGGAACAAAAGCAGGGAACGGCGTGCGGTTTTTTTGGTAGCAGAGCGCGCGGGGATCGAGTCTTTGCCGCGATTGGCGCGCGTTTGACTCCGACACGGGCGCGCGAGACGAACACGGCCACGGAATTTGGGCAGGTGCGGCCGGCGATTGGCGCGCGTCTGACTCTGACACGGAGCAAAACGCGTGGACGCAACGCGTTTGACGCGCTTAACAAGAACAGCGGTGATACTCTGACGCTCCTCCGACACGGAACAGACAAGATCTGAAATTTATTGGCTGGTAGCGGAAAAGCTTGCGAGTAGTAGCAGGAAACGCACCGCGCGTTTTGGCCGGTAGCTGTCGGCCTGATACTCGCGCGCGTAGCAGCCTGGGGCTCGGTTCCGATACAGATCAGCGCGCGCGCGGTGCAAAGGACTTGGCTGGTGATTGGTTTGGCACGTAGCGATCGGTGGAAAACGCGTCGGCGGATTGGCGAGAGTAGTCACGGGACAGCAATGATTGCCTCGTGTGGCCAACAGCTGATCGGTGGAATTGGTGCTGCAATGATTTTGGCGGTTTGCGGATGGAAGGGTGCGCGCGATGGTTGAGTAGGACAAGGGCAATATTTTTGGTGGGATTTTTTTTTGTATAGATCTAAACAAAAAAAAAAGACGAACACGATGAACCCTAACCCTAACTCGAAAATTGAAGACACAAAAGGAGAAAAATAAACACAAAATCAACACGAACAGCAACTAGGGATTGCAAATTGATGATGATCTAAGGCTATGGCAATGACTAGAACTATTTTTGTGGGAAATTTTCTGGATAGGTAATAAAAACACTCAAAGTAAAGGGAAATTTGATAGCTCACCGAGGCAACCTGTAAATCTAATACCAAGATGATAAGGGGTGGCCCAATCTTCTCAGTGAACTCACAGATAGCTTCTGAATAGATAACTAGTGCGCCACTAAGAACTCTCCGGCTGATCCCTGATGCCAATGCAAAAGATAGCAACCCAATGGATATTCTCAACTCCACACTCTTGCACAAGTAATCCACCGACTACAAGTGGTACTGTACCGTCTTATTCCCAGTGGAACACCAGGTATCACGTAAGGTTTGCAGATGAACTTCCAGATGAAAGGCTAACAAGCAGTTTCAATCTAGAGGTCTAGGGTTTTTGGTTTTAACGTAGTCTAATCTATTCCACACGCAGGTGGTAGCTATATATGAGGGAGGGGTGCGGCCACAAGCTCCTTGCGCCAGCAATCCCTCTCCTACTCGACTAGGACTCCTATTTCCTAACACATATGGATACAAACCGACCCCACACACAAAGGGGTGCGGCCATATTGGTATACAGACCAATTGGACTCGTTTTCGAAACTGGCAGAAAACTATTCGTGGCTTGTTTCGGTCACCACGGCTTGCACGAGTCGAATTTCTTGATAGGGCCGGATCCATTAGAAAGCCCATCAAATTCCCTATCCGTATTGTGCTCGTTTGCTGTATTTGGAGCCCGTATGAAGAATCCATGACTATTTCAAATTCGGGACTCCTGGCAGTCCGAACTGAAACATCGTTTCCTTGTAGTTGTTTTCCATGCCTCCTTCTTTTGCTCCTTGCTTCCTCTTCTCCATCCATGTTTGTGTTATCAATAAACCTAATCATACATATTATAGGCTTAGGTAGTATAACGTTCTCACAAACACAAACATTATTTATTACTAGGAAAGAATTCACCTTATAATAAACATCAGTGAGACTCAATATTTCCTTCCAACTCAAGCATGAATAAACCTCATGGACCTCTATTATGTCCATATCAGGTGGCCCAATCTTCTCAGTGAACTCACAGATAACTCCAGTATGATAACTAGTTCGGCACTAAGAACTCTCCCGGCTGATCCCTGATGCCAATGCAAAAGATATCAACCCCAAGGATATTCTCAACTCCACACTCTTGCACAAGTAATCCACCGACTACAAGTGGTACTGTACCGTCTTATTCCCAGTGGAACAGCAGGTATCACGTAAAGTTTGCAGATGAACTTCCAGATGAAAGGCTTACAAGCAGTTTCAATCTAGAGGTCTAGGGTTTATGTTTTAACGTAGTCTAATCTATTCCACACGCAGGTGGTAGCTATATATGAGGGAGGGGTGCGGCCACAAGCTCCTTGCGTAAGCAATCCCTCTCCTACTCGACTAGGACTCCTATTTCCTAACACATATGGATACAAACCGACCCCACACACAAAGGGGTGCGGCCATATTGGTATACAGACCAATTGGACTCGTTTTGGAAACTGGCAGAAAACTATTCGTGGCTTGTTTCGGTCACCACGGCTTGCACGAGTCGAATTTCTTGATGGGGCCGGATCCATTGGAAAGCCCATCAAATTCCCTATCCGTATTGTGCTCGTTTTCTGTATTTGGAGCCCGTATGAAGAATCCATGACTATTTCAAATTCGGGACTCCTGGCAGTCCGAACTGAAACATCGTTTCCTTGTAGTTGTTTTCCATGCCTCCTTCTTTTGCTCCTTGCTTCCTCTTCTCCATCCATGTTTGTGTTATCAATAAACCTAATCATACATATTATAGGCTTAGGTAGTATAAAGTTCTCACAAACACAAACATTATTTATTACTAGGAAAGAATTCACCTTATAATAAACATCAGTGAGACTCAATATTTCCTTTCAACTCAAGCATGAATAAACCTCATGGACCTCTATTATGTCCATATCATCCTCCCTTTCTTCAAGACAAGCCGTCCTCGGCTTGTAGTAAGCTGAAAGTGGAAGAAACAAAAAGAACAACGTGTATGCACAATACAAATATCTATAATGAGGTGCATTAGTTGTTATCATATCATAAAATTGTGCCCTAGACATGTGACCACGAATTTTGCTTAAAAACATCACATAATTGTCATAGCACTCCATAAAATAGCAATCACAATTGCAAATATAAGTGAAGCTCAATAAATCATGATCAAAATGAGAATCATATGTGTATATATTTTTATTGTTTAGTATCAATTCAATTGTTCTCACCGAAGATCTATGATCAAATTTATGTTTATTAATACACTCAAAGGTGGAAACATGCTTATTATTTTCATCATGAAAATTGCAACTTAATTTGCAAATATAAATGAAGAGCAATTTATTAGCACATGTATGTGACAAGTATTGTGGCAAACCAAACATATGTGTAAAATCATGCTCATATGTAGGAAGTTCTAGCTTATTTACCCAAGGTAAAACAATGTTCAATTCGGCCACTTTATCACAAGTTATGCATATGTGATCCACCATAAAAATTTCACTCATGTTATAGTCACCAATCAAGTTAAAAGTGAAAGAAGAAACATAATTGCTAGAATTGACATATGAAATTTCAGCAACCTTTTTCATAGCACTTTGCACATTAATTGATTCATTTAACATGATGTAATCCACAATATCATTAGGTGGTATTTTAGCAAGTACTTCTTTATGTGAAATCAAAACCACATGATTAAATTTCGAAATTAATACATTATCACATGTAGGTGGAATATCTATGCTTGTTAACTCACAAGAATCAACTAGCAATTTAGTGGATTCACATAAATCAATACTTGAGAGGGGTAATACGAAATCAGCACCTTTATCAATAGCATCCTCCTCAGAATAATTAGGTACCAATTCAACTATCTCAAGTGGTGATGCAGGTTCTACTTGTTGTGGCTCCCTTTCTTCAAAAGTAACCTGCATATCACAAGAAACAAAACTAGGCACAATGGCATGCTCCTCCAATGGTTGTGGTGATGGTGGTTGTGGTGCAGGTTGTACTATAGGCTCCCTTTCTTCAAAAGCAACCTGCACATCACAAGACACAACACTAGGAGTAGACATAGTTACATTAGTAGAAACAGCCTCATAGGTCTTCTCAACCTCTACAAATCTCCTAACCAATGGTTGATGTCTAATTCTTTTAAATGTTGTAGGACTTTCATGTATTATCCAATCTCTCTTATTATTCCAAAAGAATTGTAAATCAGGATAATGGCTATCAAAATTAACCTTATAGAGATTGCACCAAAAATCACTCAACAAAATGTGACAGCAAGTAAATGCTCTAGGAAGCACATGACACCTAACTTCTACTGTATGATCATAAATAGTTAACGGAATCATTGTAGCATGAGTAATGTGAAGTGTAGCATCATTAGTTTTTAGCATAAATGAATGTCGAGGTGCATAAGATGTCAACTGTAATGCTTCAACAACCTCAATACTAACAAAATTAAACCACCGTGTACCCTTATAAAGAGTAATAGCAACAGTACTACCATTGATGTCTCCTCTGAAGTGGAACAAATTTGGTGCAAGTATTCCACTAGAATCCTCCTCCCAGAAAGCATCACTGCACATAGAAGAACCACTAAACTTCATTAACAAAAATAACAATGGGATGTGGTGTTCTCTCACAACTCACTCAAAAATCTAGCAAGACAATATCTTACCGTTCCAAAGTGAAAAGAAATACTTACCAACAAGTAGTGGCAACTAATATGCTTTGATGTGAAGAAGAGAATACCCAGGGTGTTAACAATCACACGACAAAACAAGGTATATGGTGGGGCTTGGTATGGATACCTAACAACACCAAAATAACAAATCCTATTTGCTGTCTAATGTGATATAAAAAGCACAGGAAACACACACCAAGTATGGAGACAAATGTGGCAATGCAAATATATGGAGGAAATTTTGCAATGCACTGGAAAGACACTAGCCAAGCTCAAATAATATTCAGGCACAAGATTGCTCAATGGTGTGTCAATATAGCAATGAAGAAAAATAGCTCCACAAATATATCAATGTATCTCAAGGCCTTTTTGCTTTTTTTTTCAATTTTTTTTTCTCTTTTCTGTTTTTCTCTTTTTTTTTGATACTTTTTACTGGCCAAATAACAACACTAGGAGCAATACTGTCAAGTGATAACAATGCTATGAACAATGTGACACAAATATGAGATAAAGAGCAGCCTGAAAACGAGCAAAAGATAGCTAGTCTTATGGGTTGTGGTACCTAAATTTTGCTGTAGAATGGCTGTGGCTAAGGCTCACAAAGATCAGCACAAAAATCTGTGGAGAAAACAATAGAGAAAACGAGAAGAAAATAGCTCAGATGTGCGCGTCCTGCGACCACGGAAAAAATAGCACCCTGCGCAGGTGTTCTCTGTTGCTAGGACGCGGTCGACGCGTTTTTGTCGGAAACTAGTCACGCGCGGAAAATACTAACACGCACGCGCGGTGGCCTGGTGATTTGTTTTCGGCTGGTAGCGCGTTGGACTCCGATCTCGGATGTGTGCGCGGTCGTGGACTGAGTCCAGGTGCTCGCGGAACAAAAGCAGGGAACGGCGCGCGGTTTTTTTTGGTAGCAGAGCGCGCGGGGATCGAGTCTTTGCCGCGATTGGCGCGCGTTTGACTCCGACACGGGCACGCGAGACGAACACGGCCACGGAATTTGGGCAGGTGCGGCCGGCGATTGGCGCGCGTCTGACTCCGACACGGAGCAAAACGCGTGGACGCAACGCGTTTGACGCGCTTAACAAGAACAGCGGTGATACTCTGACGCACCTCCGACACGGAACAGACAAGATCTGAAATTTATTGGCTGGTAGCGGAAAAGCTTGCGAGTAGTGGCAGGAAACGCACTGCGCGTTTTGGCCGGTAGCTGTCGGCCTGATACTCGCGCGCGTAGCAGCCTGGGGCTCGGTTCCGATACAGATCAGCGCGCGCGCGGTGCAAAGGACTTGGCTGGTGATTGGTTTGGCACGTAGCGATCGGTGGAAAACGCGTCGGCGGATTGGCGAGAGTAGTCACGGGACAGCAATGATTGCCTCGTGTGGCCAACAGCTGATCGGTGGAATTGGTGCTGCAATGATTTTGGCGGTTTGCGGATGGAAGGGTGCGCGCGATGGTTGAGTAGGACAAGGGCAATATTTTTGGTGGGATTTTTTTGTATAGATATAAACAAAAAAAAAAGACGAACACGATGAACCCTAACCCTAACTCGAAAATTCAAGACACAAAAGGAGAAAAAGAAACACAAAATCAATACGAACAGCAACTAGGGATTGCAAATTGATGATGATCTAAGGCTATGGCAATGACTAGAACTATTTTTGTGGGCAATTTTCTGGATAGATAATAATAACACTCAAAGTAAAGGGAAATTTGATAGCTCACCGAGGCAACCTGTAAATCTGATACCAAGATGATAAGGGGTGGCCCAATCTTCTCAGTGAACTCACAGATAACTCCAGTATGATAACTAGTGCGCCACTAAGAACTCTCCCGGCTGATCCCTGATGCCAATGCAAAAGATAGCAACCCCAAGGATATTCTCAACTCCACACTCTTGCACAAGTAATCCACCGACTACAAGTGGTACTGTACCGTCTTATTCCCAGTGGAACAGCAGGTATCACGTAAAGTTTGCAGATGAACTTCCAGATGAAAGGCTTACAAGCAGTTTCATTCTAGAGGTCTAGGGTTTATGTTTTAACGTAGTCTAATCTATTCCACACGCAGGTGGTAGCTATATATGAGGGAGGGGTGCGGCCACAAGCTCCTTGCGCAAGCAATCCCTCTCCTACTCGACTAGGACTCCTATTTCCTAACACATATGGATACAAACCGACCCCACACACAAAGGGGTGCGGCCATATTGGTATACAGACCAATTAGACTCGTTTTGGAAACTGGCAGAAAACTATTCGTGGCTTGTTTCAGTCAGCACGGCTTGCACGAGTCGAATTTTTTGATGGGGCCGGATCCATTGGAAAGCCCATCGAATTCCCTATCCGTATTGTGCTCGTTTGCTGTATTTGGAGCCCGTATGAAGAATCCATGACTATTTCAAATTCGGGACTCCTGGCAGTCCGAACTGAAACATCGTTTCCTTGTAGTTGTTTTCCATGGCTCCTTCTTTTGCTCCTTGCTTCCTCTTCTCCATCCATGTTTGTGTTATCAATAAACCTAATCATACATATTATAGGCTTAGGTAGTATAACGTTCTCACAAACACAAACATTATTTATTACTAGGAAAGAATTCACCTTATAATAAACATCAGTGAGACTCATTATTCCTTCCAACTCAAGCATGAATAAACCTCATGGACCTCTATTATGTCCATATCACTCCTTCTGTATGGTCCTTCTTTTTCTGCACAATAGCATCAGTGGAGAGATCCATTAGTAGGTTAGTGAAAAACGGAACAAGTATCAATAGGTGGTGTTCTCTCACAGCTCATTCAACAAATAGCAGGACAATTGAGTTATCTTACCGTTCCAAAGTGAATAGAAATAGTTACCAACAAGTAGAGGCAATTAATGTACTTTGATGTGAAGAACAGAATACCAGAGTTTTCACTCTCACAAAGGCAAACAAGTTATTTAGTGGGGCTTGGTATGGATACCTAACAATCACCAAAGTAACAAGTCCTATTTGCTGTTTTGTGATGATATAAAAATACCCAAGGAAACACACACCAATAATGGAGACAAATGTGGCAAAGAAAATATATGGATGAGATTTTGCAATGCACTAGAAAGTCACTAGTTGGGCTCACAATAGACATGCACAAGATTGATCAAGGAAAAACCAAGTGTCACAATGGCAAGATCCACTAGTAAGCAATAATATCTATTCGGCCTCTTTGCAATTTTCTGTTTTCTCTTTTTTTTTAATACTTTTACTCTTTTTCTATTTATTTTTTTATATTTTTCCAATGGCCTTAGACATAACTAGGATCAATATGAACCAAATAAAAAGTGAACACAATGGTAGTGATGATAATGAGCAGCCTGTCAGAGCACAAAAATAGCTATAATTGTGGGCAAGTTCCTATTAAATATGCTGTAGAAAGGCTGTGGCTAGGTTCACAAGGATTGGATATAGAACTCCTATGAAAAACAAAAAGGAAAAACAAAAGAAACTAACCTAAAAGGGACTAAGTACTCACGGCAGGAAAACAGTGAAAATCCTGCCGTACGGCAGAGAAAACTGTCTAAAACGTGCCGCGGCAGAAACTCAGGCGCTCACGGCAGAGGAAGACGCGCGGTAGAGTTTTTCTGCCGCGGGTGGACGCGCGCGCTAAAACGCAGAGGATGGCTGGGGTCGGGCGCGCGCGTGCGTGAGCGAGGCGCGGCAACGGCGGCAGCGTTTTGCTGCTATGCTGCGGTGAGCGCGCGTGATGCGGTTTGGTAAGAGCGCTACGGGCGCGTGCGGGCAATTTGTAAGCGTGCTGCAGGTGCGGTGAGCTCGAGTCCGAGTAGGGCACGGCAGCGGTGGGAATATGGCGGCAGCGGATCGGTGGGATATTGGTGCGACGGCAGAATTCGAGTAGAACTCGGATTGGAAGATCAAAACATCACCGAATCGAATTGTTTTGTAGTTTTTTGATATGAGCTCGACTAGCGGAACAAGAACCCTAACCCTAGCCAAAAAATAGAAAACTAAAAAGAGAAAAAGAAACACAAAAACATCAACTAGTAATTGAAACTAAAGTGAATCTACGGCTATGGCAATGAACTAGAACTATTTTTGTGGGGCAATTTCTGTATAGGAATAAAAACACTCAAATCTAAGGGATATATGATAGCTCACCGAGGCAACCTGTAAATCTGATACCAAGATGATAATGGGTGGCCCAATCTTCTCGATGAACTCACAGATAACTTTGGTATGCTAAATAGTGCGCCACTGAAAACTCTCTCGGCTGATCCCTGATGCCAATGCAACAGCTAGCAACCCCAAGGATATTCTCAACTCCACACTCTTGCACAAGTAATCCACCGACTACAAGTGGTCCTGTACCGTCTTATTCCCAGTGGAACAACAGGTAACACGAAAAGTTTGCAGATGAACTTCCAGATGAATGCTTTCAAGCTAATCGATCTAGAGGTCTAGGGTTTTGTGTTTAACGTAGTCTAATTGCTATGACTCGGATCCTAGCTATTTAAGGAGGGGTTTGGGTGTGGCCACAATGCCTCTCGCGCAAGCACACAAGCCCAACCTGTTGTTGTACTCAAGTAGGAGTGAATTCACCTGTTGTTGTAATAGTTTGGTCCTTGATCTTGTCATGGGACCAATCCCCACTTCATTATCTTGTATAGCAACATCATCATGTGTAACAATAGGTGAAGAGCTAGGGATATCCTCATCATGACGGAGAGATATACTCTGGGACCTCTTGGTGATATCACATCGACACCGCTTGCAAGCATGTGACTAGGTCACAAGGATGTCATATCATGGAACGAGTAAAAGAGTACTTGTCGGTAACGAGATTGAACTAGGTATGGTTGATACCAATGATCGAATATCAGACAAGTAAAATATCGTGAGACCAAGGGAATTGGTTACGACGTTTATGGTTCACACAATCACTAGATTCATTCTTGAATGTGTAGGAGTCATTATGGATCTCCAGATCCCGCTATTGGCTATTGATCGGAGAGGTGTCTCGATCATGTCTGCATTATTCACGAATCGTAGGGTGACACACTTAAGGTTCGATGACGCGTTTGAGTGGATACGGAATATCGGAGAAAAGTCTGGAAAACACCGAAATTGTTTCGGGTAATTTTGAAATAGTTCAAGGGGAGTCTTATCAAATGGTTGTTAATATATTTAACAACTAACTCAAGGGGTTATATGTTAATGTTTGCTAATAGAATTAACAAATATAAAAATAAAGAAATAAAATTGTTTTATTTATTTATTAAAGAAAACCCTTGGGATTTTGAGTGGGAATTAATGGAAGAATGAGTGGGTTCAGTGGAGACTCCACTCACATGATGAGGGAGAGGTGGAGACACCCAAAAATTCGTGGCTGTCATCCCCTCCTATAAAAGGAGGGGTGGGAGCTCCCTCTCCCACACACACACACAATTGTGTCATATCTTCCTCCCTCCTCCCGCTGCTCCACCACTTGTTCATGCGCTTAGCGAAGCCCTGGACGAAGTTTTCTCCACTACACCACGCCGTCGTGCTGCTGGAGTTCCGAGGGATCCTCTACTTTCGCTGCCCCGCTGGATCGAGGGAACAGAGGTCGTCATCAAGCCATACGTGTGATCGATCACGGAGGCACCGCCGGATTGTGGTGCACATCTTGTCGCTCTCGGGATCGGCGTGAGTACGACTACGCCAACAACGAAATTCGATCTCGTAACGCTTACAGTCTTTGAGGGTATGTTTTCTTAAGACTCTCTTTCTCCTCATTTCACTTCTTCTCCTAGATTAGATCTTGGCCCTTCGGGTATCTCTCGCGTAGGAATTTTTTTATTTTCTATGCAACGAACCCTTCAACTTGCCCACTGGTTTGAGCATGATAAGCTGAGGCAATTCTATGATTAACATCATATTTAGCAAGGGTCTTTCTAAAACCACCATGAATAAAATGAGAACCTCCATCAGTCATAAGATATCTAGGCATACCAAACCTAGGGAAAATAAGATCTTTAAGCATTTTTATAGAGGTCTCACCATCATCAATTTTATTAGGTATAGCTTCTACCCACTTAGTAACATAATCAACAACAAAAAAAATGTGAGTGTAACCATTTGAAGGAGGAAAAGGACCCATAAAGTCAAATCCCCATCAATCAAAAGGTTCAATAATAAGAGAATAACTGATAGACATTTCATTACGTCTAGAAATATTGCCTACTCTTTGACATTCATCAAAAGATAAAATCAATTTACGTGCATCTTTAAAGAGGGTAGGCCAATAGATACCTGATTGTAAAACCTTATGTGCGGTTCTATCTCCAGCGCGATGTCCTCCATAAGCACTACCATGGCACTTCTTCAATATTTCACGTTGTTCCTGATCTGGTACACATCTTCTCATAATACCATCTACTCCTTCTTTATCTAAATGTGGGTCATCCCAAAAATAATGCCTCAAATCATAGAAGAATTTTCTTCTTT
The DNA here is from genome assembly GCA_028641055.1 of Alopecurus myosuroides. NCBI lineage: Eukaryota > Viridiplantae > Streptophyta > Magnoliopsida > Poales > Poaceae > Alopecurus > Alopecurus myosuroides. Next base: position 109,694,313 of record CM054063.1, on the reverse strand, counting down.
GTTAAGCTGTAAATATTGGAGGCAAATACTTTGAAACAATGAAGTTAGCATAATCAGCATACCATGGATTATCTTGGGGTTTTACCTTTATTGCAGCCAACTGTTCATTTGGAAAACTATCATTAACAGGAATAGGATCAAAAGTAATGTTTCCAGTCTAGACAAGTTATCATCAACAGGATTTTCAGCACCCTTCCTATCCACAATATGCAAATAAAAATCTTGTAAAAGGAACACCCATCTAATAAGCCTAGTCTTAGCATCTTTCTTTTCCATAAGGTATCTAATAGTAGCATGATTAGTATGAATAGTAACCTTTGACTCAACAATATAAGGCATAAACTTGTCACATGCAAAAACTACAACTAAGAAGTCTTTTTTAGTAGTAGCATAATTCTTTTGAGAAGCATCAAGAGTCTTACTAGCATAATGAATAACATTCAACTTCTTATCTATGCGCTGTCCAAGAACAGCACCAATAGAAAAATCACTAGCATCACACATAATTTCAAAAGGTAAGTTTCAATCAGGTGGTTAAACAATATGAGCAGTAGTTAAAACCTTCTTTAAAGTTTCAAAAGCTTCCTTACAATCATCATAAAAAACAAATGGTACATCTTTTTGAAGAAGATTAGTAAGAGGCTTTGATATTTTAGAGAAATCTTTAATAAACCTCCTATAAAAACCAGCATGACCAAGAACACTACGAATACCTTTAACATCCCTAGGATAGGGCATTTTCTCTATGGCTTCCACTTTAGCTCTATCAACTTCAATACCTCTTTCAGAAATTTTATGTCCAAGAACAATTGCTTCATTAACCATAAAGTGGCATTTCTCCCAATTAAGAACAAGATTAGTTTCCTCACATCTATGCAAAACTTTATCAAGGTTGTGCAAACAGTTATCAAAAGAAGTTCCATAGACGGAAAAATCGTCCATGAATACTTCCACAATTTCTTCACAAAACCATGAAAAATAGCAAACATGCATCTTTGAAAAGTAGCAGGAGCATTACATAACCAAAAGGCATACGTCTATAAGCATAAGTACCATAAGGACAAATAAAGGTTGTTTTCTCTTGATCTTGCTTCCTAACAGCAATTTGAGAAAACCCAGAATAACCATCAAGAAAGGAAAAGATGAGTTTTCTTAGACAACCTCTCTAACATTTGATCAATAAAGGTCAAAGGATAATGATCTTTCTTAGTAACTTTATTAACCTTTCTAAAATCAATGCACATTCTATAACCAACTAGTACTCTTTGTGGAATGAGCTCATTATTTTAATTAGGCACAACAGTCATTCCTCCCTTCTTAGGGATACAGTGCACAGGGCTCACCCATCTACTATCAGCAATAGGAAAAATAATACGAGCATCAAGAAGTTTTAATACCTCGTTTCTTTCCATTTCATTCATCTTAGGAATTAAGCGGCGTTGATGTTCAACTACTGGCTTTGCATCGGGTTCAATATTAATAGCATGCTGACATATAGTAGGAGAAATTCCCTTCAAATCATCAAGAGTATATCCAATAGCTCCACGGTGTTTCTTCAGAATTCTCAATAATCTTTTCTCTTCTGCACCTGAAAGTTTAGCACTAATAATAACCGGATATATTTTCTTATCATCAAGATAAGCATATTTAAGATCATCAGGCAGAGGTTTTAAATCAAAGACAGGATCATCCTTGGGTGGTAATGTTGTACCCAAGTCTTCCACAGGTAAATTATGTTTCAGTATCACCGGTTGACAAAGAAGAATATAGTCAATCTAATTTCTCTCTTCCATAAAGACATCACTCTCATGATTCTCCATATATTGCTACAAATCATTGTGAGGAGCAAGAGCAATAGAAGCAAGTTGTTCAACTTTACAATTCTCATCACGAAATTTAGATTCATAAGGTGCTCTAGCAAATTTGGAGAAATTGAACTCATAAGATTTTCCATCAAATTTAGTCAAAATCTTCTCTCTTTTACAATCTATAATAACACCACAAGTGTTCAAGAAAGGTCTACCAGAAATAATAGGACAAGTCTTACTAGCAGCCTTACCAAGTACTAGAAAATCAGTGGGATATTTAGTCTTACCACATAAAACTTCCACATCTCTAACAATATCAGTCGGAAAAAATAGTATCTCTATTAGCGAGCTGAATAACTACATCAATATCTTCAAGCTCACAAGAACCAATTTCATGCATAATTTCTCTATAAAGCTCATAAGGTATAACACTAGAACTAGCACCAATATCACACAAACCATAATAGCAATGATCACCAATCTTAATAGAAAGCACAGGAACACTAGTTTTCTTAGGTCTATGAGGATGGGAAACAATATCAGAAGCATCTCACAAAAGACAATGTGTTCATCCTCCACATTTCCACAAACAAGATCTTTCACTACTGCTACAGCAGGTTCAACAGTTATTTGTTCATCAGGTTCAATAGATTTCTTATTACTCTTATTAACAACAGTAGCCACCATAGAGTTTTCTTTCACCTTAGAAGGGAAAGGCATTTTTTCAACATATGGCTCAGGAACAGTAGGATTAATAACAGCATACACTTCTATATTACTAGGAGGAACAATATCTTTATAAGGTGCATGGTACTTGTGATTATTCATTTTAGGAATATCAAGATAGGAGGCAAAATATTTAAGACAATTTGCAAAGATTTGAGAATCAAGACCACAAATAGCACTAACATGGTAGAAATCATTGGTTCCCGTAAAAGATTTAATGCATTCATAATCATAATTTATACCTGACTTTCTACCTTCTTCATTCTCCCATCCTTCATTGTTATCTTGAATACGGTCAAGAAGATCCCATTTAGCTTCTTCCTTCATACGTGTGAATGATCCAGAACAAGAAGCATCCAATAAATCCTTATCATGAAGAGAAAGCCTTGCATAAAAATTATTGATAACAATATTTCTCGGAAGTACATGAACGGTACATTTAAGCATTAATAACTCCATTCTACCCCACGCTTGGGCAATACTCTCTCCCTCATGAGGCTAGAAATTATATATTTGATCCCGGTCTTTATGAATCTCACTAGGAGGATAAAATTTAGAATAAAAGAGAGGGACAATTTCCTCCCATCCAATAGATTCACCACTCTTCAGTAATTTGAACCATCCATTGGCTCTTCCTTTCAGCGATAAGGCAAGTAATTTCCTTTTAACTTGATCCATTGCAATACCTGCACACCTGAATAACTCGCATAATTCATGTATAAAAAGCAAATGATCACCGGAATGGACAGTTCCATCATCGTAATAGCAGTTATCCATAACACGTTCAACAATTTTCATAGGTATTTTATAAGGATCTAATTCAGCATAAGACGGGTTACTAACAACCCTAGTAGCAACGGTAGAAGTACCCCTAAACGGAGAACCAAAAGTATTCTCCATAATGAAATAAAACAGCAGACATAACTAAAAAACAACACTCACAGTAAAAGTTTATCTTACCAATTCCACTTACCAATAGCGCTTCACTCCTCGGCAACGGGGCCAGAAAATAGTCTTGATGCCCCACAAGTATAGGGGGTGTATCGTAGTACTGATAAGGGGTTGCCCGATCTTCTCGATGAACACTCACGATAACTTGATAGATAACTAGTGCGCCACTGAAAACTCTCCTTGGATGAACCCTGATGCCAATGAAATAGCTCTCGATCCCTTTAAATATTCTAAACTCCACACTCTTGCAACATAGTCAAAAGACTACGAGTGGTCCTGTACCCTCTTATTCCCAGTGGAACAGTGGATAACACGTAAAATTTGCAATGGTAACACCACCCTATCGATACGAACTTGGTGGTTGATAAATTTCAGATGAACATATTTCATTTATGGAAATCTAGGGTTTTATCTTAAACTTGGTCTAACCTATTCAGCTCGTAGGTTGAAGGGTTATAAGGGAGAGGGGTGCGGCCAAGGGCCAATGCGCACCACCCCTAGGACCTAACTTGGGTTTGGACTCAAACACAACTTGGACTCGAACTAAAGATATACAAACCGACCCAACACTAGGGGGTCCGGCCCAATATGGCATACAAGCCATGCCTAAATCAATTACGACTTTCCTATGGCGCATTTAACCCTATGGAGGCGCCCTCCCCTTATTTTCATCCTTGCACATTTGTTTTCACCACTTGCAGGATTGTTTTCACCACTTGCATGATTGTTTTCACCATGGCATGATTGTTTTCAACACTTGTAAGTTTGTTTTCCATCAGCTCCATGTTGTTTTCCAGCAAGTCTTGAGGTCTTCGTCAATCCATGTTTGTGTTAACAATAACCCTGCTAATACATAATGCAATAGCTTAGGTAGTATAACATTCTTATAATCACAAACAATAACTATTACTAGGAAAGAATTCACCTTAAAATGAACATCAGTGAGGCTCAATATTTCCTTCCAACTTAAGCATGAATAATCTTCATGGACCTCTATTATATCCCTATCATCCTCCCTTTCTTCAAGACAAGACGTCCTCGGCTTGTGGTAAGCTGAAAGTGGAAGAAACAAAAAGAACAACGTGTATGCACAATATATGTATCTATAATGGGGTGCATTACTTGCTGCTGCTCTCATACCATATGATAAGGGGTTGCCTGATCTTCTCGATGAACACCCACGATAACTTGATACATAACTAGGGCGCCACTGAAAACTCTCCTTGGATGAACCCTGATGCCAATGCAACAGCTCTCGACCCCTTTGGATATTCTCAACTCCAAACTCTTCCACAACGTAATCAAAAGACTACGAGTGGTCTTGTACCCTCTTATTCCCAGTGGAACAACGGATAACACGTAAACTTTGCAATGGTAACACCACCCTATCGATACGAACTTGGTGGTTGATAAATTTCAGATGAAAATAGTTCAATTCTGGAAATCTAGGGTTTTATCTTAAACTTGGTCTAACCTATTCAACTCGCAGGTTGAAGGGTTATAAGGGAGTGGTGGTGCGGCCAAGGGCCAATCCACACCACCCCTAGGACCTAACTTGGGTTTGGAATCAAACACAACTTGGACTCGAACTAAAGAGATACAAACCGACCCAACATTAGGGGGTTCGGCCCACTAAGGGATACAAGCCATGCCTAAATCAATTAGGACTTTCCTATGGTGCATTTAACCCTATGGAGGCGCCGTCCCCTTGTTTTCATCCATGCACATTTGTTTTCACCACTTGCAGGATTGTTTTCACCACTTGCATGATTGTTTTCACCATGGCATGATTGTTTTCAACACTTGTAAGTTTGTTTTCCATCAGCTCCATGTTGTTTGCTAGCAAGTCTTGAGGTCTTCCTACATCCATGTTGGTGTTAGCAATAACCCTACTAAAACATAATGCAATAGCTTAGGTAGTATAACATTCTTATAATCACAAAGTATAATTATTACTAGGAAAGAATTCACCGTAAAATGAACATAAGTGAGGCTCAATATTTCCTTCCAACTTAAGCATGAATAATCTTCATGGACCGCTATTATATCCCTATCAAGTACTTTCGATAAATAAGAGTGTCGAACCCAACAAGGAGCAGAAGGTGTTGACAAGCAGGTTGGATAGAGGATTCACTGTAAACACTAGCAAACGGGTTTTTGGTTGTCTTGGATATAGCCTGATGAGGACATCCCTAGTTCTTCACCTATTGTTACACATGATGATATTCCTACAAAGAATGATGAAGTGAGGATTGGTCCCATGACAAGATAAAGGACTAAACTATTACAACAACAGGTGAATTCACTCCTACTTGAGTATAACATTTATAATTACGAGAGCTTTATACTACCTAAATCCATGCATGTTTGTATTCTTAGGTTTGTTGATAACACAAGCATTAAGGAGGGAGAACAAGGAGGGAAGATGCACATGGATGAAGATGGAGTTCAAGAGGAGCTAAAAAACAAGATCACTATGATGAAAACAAATATTGAAGATGTTGAAAACAATTCTACAAGTGTGGAAAACAAGTGCTAGATTGTTATTCCACACTCATGGAGGGAGAAAACAAGAGGAGGGCGCCCACAAAGAATATCAATGCGCCATATAGAGTCCAATTAGTGTTACACATGGTTTGTATACCATTATGGCCGCACCCCCTAGCATGGGTCGGTTTGTATCTATTGTGGTTGAGTCCAAGTCCAAAACTAGACCCATGTTGGGTTCCTATTCGGGTTGGTGGGTCTTGCTTGCGCAAGGCACCTTGTGGCCGCACCCCAAACCTCATATATACCCCTTGGGGCGCATAGATTTTGGTAGACTACGTTAAAACAAAAACCCTAGACTTCTAGATTGTATTGCTTGAAGCATTCATCTTGAATCATATACCTTTGCAAATCTGAGTGTATTCTTCTATTCCACTGGGAATAAGGAGAAACAGGACCACTTGTAGTCGGTGTATACTTGTGCAAGAGTGTGGAGTCTCGAATATCCAAAGGGGTTAAGTGTTGTTGCAATTGGTGACAGGGTTTAGCCAAAGGAGAGAGCGAGGTATCACATTATTTATCAAGTTATCAAAGAGTTCACTGAGAAGATCGGGCTACCCCTTATCATCTTGGTATCAGATTACTAGGTTTACTCGGTGAGCTGTATCTATCCCTTTAGATTCGAGTTGTTTTTATACCTATCCAGAAAAAGCCACAAAAAATAGTGTTAGTTGATTGCCATAGCTTTAGATAATTACTAGTTTTCAAGTTTTAGTGTTGTTTTGTGTTTTGATTTTGTGTTACTTTTTCTTCTTTTGAGTCATTAGGTTTCGGTTAGGGTTAGGGTTCTTAGTTGTTCTTCAATTTCAAGTCGAGTCCATACCCAAAAACTACAAAAAAAATTAGTTACCCGCAGCTTCCTTTTGATTCCAATCCGAGTGGTGCAATTATTTCTATCGGGAGTTGGTTTCTAGTGCTGTTCGGATTCGTTTCCTGCCGCAGCTCAAAAACCTTCCAAATCGCTGCCGCGGTACATTTCTAGCCAGACTCGGATTCTTGTCCAGCGCGCGCTTACAAATACCACGGATTCCACCGCAGCCCTTACCAATCCGCCCGCTCGCAACACACCACTCACCTGTGCGCGCAGCACCCCACCGCACCAATTTTCTCTGCCGCGCGCTTGTTTTCGCACCAAACCGCTGCCGCCGCTGCCGTACGCTCGTTTCTCTGCCGTGAGCGCCTAGTGCTGCCGTACGGCAGAAAATTGCCTGTTTTGCTGTTGTGGTGCTTTTTCCCTGCCGTGAGTAATCTAGTTAGCTTTAGTTCTTTTTTCTTTAGGTTTTTTCTTATATTTTCTTTAGGGTTTCAAGTCCAATCTTTGTGAACCTTAGACACGGCCTATCTACAGCAATAAATTAGGTATCTTGCCCACAAGACTAGCTATTTTCTTACTCTTTTTCAGGCTGCTCACTATCATATTGTGTCACATTGATTTAGCTATTATTTTTCATTTGCTCCTTTATTTGTTTTCGGCCATAAAAAGTATATAAAAAAGAGAAAAACAGAAAATAGAAAAAGAGAAAAACAGAAAAAGCAAAAAAGAAAGGCCATTGAGATACATTGCTATTACTATCATTTGGAGTTGTTTTCATTGCTATCATTGACACTACACATTGAGCAATCTTGTGCTTGATTATCATTGAGCTTTGCTAGTGTCTTACTAGAGCATTGCAAAAATTCCTACATATATTTGCATTGCCACATTTGTCTCAAATTTTGGTGTGTGTTTCCTAGGTGCTATTTTTGTATCATTCACAAACAGCAATAGGACTTGTTAATTGGTGATTATTAGGTATCCATACCAAGCCCCACCATATCACCTGTTTTACCTTTGTGAGAGCAAAAACCCCTGGGTATTCTATTCTTCACACCAAGTCACATTAGTTGCTATTACTTGTGGTAAGATTTTCTATTCACTTTGGAGCAGTAAGGATCACCTCTTTTGCTGGTTTTGAGTGAGTTGAGAGAGAGCACCACAACCCATAGCAATTTGTTTATTTCACTAACCTATTAATCATGGTTTCTCCTAGTGATGTTTCTACACAGGCTAAGAAGAATCATGGTGATGAACAAGTGAAGTGGACAGATTTGGAGGAGATGCATGAACAATTGAACTCAACTATTGCTTCTAAGCATGCTGAATTAAATACTCTCATTGACAAGCATGGAGTGGACATGGATACACATGTTCAGAATTTGGGCCTTCAAATTGATACTGTTATTGAAACAGCTACTTCCACCAAAGAGCAAGTTACTACTATACAAACTTCTCTTGCCACATTGACTACACAAATTGCTGCCTTGACTACATTGGTGACTCAAAGGTACCTCCTGAGGATAATGCTAGTGCTTTTGGTGATGATGATGATTATGATGTTGAGGAGGGCAATGCTATCCCTCAAGGCCGTGGCGGAGGAAGAGGTAATCATGGTGGCCGCGGGGGTGGTTTTCATGCTAGAAGGGTTCCTGTCCATGAACCAAACCGAGAGGATGATGGCCTTGGTAAACCCAAGTTTATGCTACCATGATTTAATTTTGATAGTGATGATGTTGAAGAGTACCTCATGTGGGAGCTGAAAATTGAAAAATTATGGAGGATGCATGAGTATAATGAGGAAAGGAAAGTTAAACTTGCTTCTTCAGGTTTTGATGGCTATGCTTTGCTATGGTGGGATAATATTACAAGAACAAGAGCAAGAAATAGAGAACCTGAAATTGGCACATGGAGGGACATGAAGCAAATTATGAGGGACAGATTTGTGCCTAAAAATTACTTGAGATCATTGTATGACAAGTTGCAACATTTGAAGCAAGGTACAAAAACAGTTGATGCTTATTTTACAGAGATGGAGTTGATATTGCAGAGAGCTAGAGTAAGAGAGGATGTTGAGCACACTATGCAAAGATTCCTTTCAGGTTTGCAATTCAAAATTAGAAGAATTGTGAGGAATACACAATATAATGACATGAATGAGTTGATGTAGCCCACCGTATTCCACCAAGCACAACATCGATACGCAACAAGGTGAACACACTCCTATCTCTGTACGTTTCCGGTGACTTGGTGAACGGTGCTCTACCTCATGAAATACCCCTCTACATGCATAGGTGGGATCACGACATGGAGACCCAAGATGGTGCCCAACATGCTCAAGAACACATCCAAGAAGGTGCACGCAAAGCTAGGAAGAACGTGGGCGAAGACGGCGTCAAGATCGGAGTTCCGAGGAGGAAGAACGGAGGAAAACGGGGCCTCCCTACCTCATCCCCCGGCCAGGCCGGCCTCCAACCACCTCAGGCCGGCCCCCACACAGAGCAGGCCGGCCTCCACCTCGCCCACCCCGGCCTCGGGCTGGCCTCCCAGGACGGCCCCCTGCCCGAACGGCCCGGCCTCCAGGCCGGCCTCCAGGCCGGCCTCCTCCTCCTCCCACCCCGGCCCCAGGCCGGCCCCAGGCTGGTGCGCCCTGGGGTGCGCCCCTGCCCCCACCCCGGCCTCGAGCTATATAAGGGACCCCGGTGGCTAGATCTAGGGTTTAGGTATGATTTGAGAACTTCGGGCTTTGCCCTTGTATCCCTCTTGTGAGGTGACTCCTCTTACGAGGATACTCCTACGATGTGTATACAGGACCGTATCAAGATCTCTCCAAGGAGCTACTCTTTCACCTTGTGATTCTAGTAGCGCTTGCCAACCTTCCCCTTGCGGCTTCTGTTGGATCGGTGGACCGACCAGTGAGAGGAATCGGTTTCAATTAGCGTGTTGTTGACTTGGGTTTGCGATCCCTCGTAGGCTTCACGGTTTATCTTCCCCTTTTGTGTTTCCGCGCGTTTGCCCTCGATTTCCCCTCGATTCCCCCTCTCGTGTTCATCGTGTTCTTCGCGTTCTTCGTGCGTTTTTCGTTCGTTCTTGTCGATTCGTGAAGATCGGGCCAACTTAGAGGTCAACACCTCATCATCTGGTATCCAGAGCTAGATTGACACGAATCCGACACCCCATCCCCTCCCCTACCACCAATTTTTCTTCTATCCACCATAAATTCGAAAATTTGACCAAAAATAGCCGAAAGGGATTTCGACCGATCTCTTGATTTGTTGAGTTTTTCGTGGTTTTGTTTCATAGATTTGTTGCCAAAAACCATTCCCCATCTTCCTATTCATCCACAATTCTTGAATTTGTCCAAAATTTTCTTGATTTGGTAGAAATTTCGAATTTGAGCAAAAATTTCAGAAAAATCCTGCTCTTCGATTCTTGGACAGATTTTGTATCTTGTTTTTCTTTGTCGTCGTTGCTCCGATTTGAGTGAGGCAAGTTCCTATGCGTCGCCATCGATATCGCCTACGCATCTACATCATAGGATCCACACGACATCGACATCCACCGGCCGCATGTCCGAGATCATCCACCGCATAGGTATAACTTGCTTCCGCTTGAACTAACCATTTCCTTTGTGTTTCTTACCTATTCGGACTAGTTCTTTTACACCGCTTGGCATCGCATTGTGGCACCGAGAGTGTGAATTTTGCGCTTGTGAGAGACTAGCTACGAGTAGGCATTGGCATTTGGGAATCATCTCCGCATCATCATCATCAAAAATAAAAAAAAGAGAGGAGAAAGAGCAAGAAGCAAAAAGACCAAAAGAAGCAAAGATCGATGCCAATTGCTATCATTTGTTGGAACGCCTAGCTTCGAGTTGCGAGAGAGAAGAGAGTGACCGGTTGCCACATTGTGAATCTTGTTGCCTCTTGTTAATTGCGGTTTGAGCTAGCGTCCTCCTTGCGTTGGTGTGGCATTGAGCTTAGTCTTCGATAGGTACATTTCATCTCCGCTCGTCCATCGGCCGCACTAACCTCATTTATCATTTGTGTGTGTGTGTTTTTCTTTTCCACCATATCATTTTCCTCCACTAGGTTTGGTTTTCGTGCTAACTTTTCTTTCATTCTTCTCCACGTTTTACAACATACTTTTCTTTGGATTTGCCGTTTTCTCGCCACATTTCTAACCCTTTGCCATCCACCCATAAGCCGTGTGTGTTTTGGAGCGTGTTTTTGGGATCTTTCGAACTCAAGTCACTTCATTCTTTTTGCTATCGGTTTCTCTTGGCTTGGTCCACTAGTTTCCAACATTTGCTAAAAGGTGAGGTTTGAGCTCTTAGGTCCTCACACTCTATATATACACTTGCGCTTGTGACTAACCATGTATAGCGAGATAGGATCATATGGAGGCCATGATGACCATGATGAGTCCTGGATGGACCACTACGACTACAACGAGCTAGACATGGACCTCCACTCCTTCGAGCATGACGTAGTGGACGACCACTCCTACGAGCACGACATTGTGGATGACCACTACTACGAGCATGACATGGTGGATCACCACCACCACTACGACCACGACGTCGAGCTCTACACCGACTACTCCTCCCCAAGAATCATCGATATGGAGGAGCACCACAACAACCATGCCAACTTCGACTCCATGAGCTACATCGACATGAACCACTACTACAACAATGACACCGCAAGCTTGGATAACGAGATGGAGCCCTACTACACCGACAATGCATCCTCGAGCATGGCGGAGTTCTACACCGACAATGACTCCGACATGGACGAGCTCACCTACAAGAATTTCATCTCCAAGCTTCCGGGGCCAATACATCACATGTCCGATGGTTCATGCTCACCACCAAGGAACTTGAAGGAGAATGACAAGGCCAACACAAGACAAATCCCTTCAACCTCAAGATGGCGCAACGATAAGAAATCCGACAAGTTGGCAACGTCAAGATTGTCTCCTTCAACATCAAGACGGCGCCACAAGAAGGACATCATCGAGGCCCCATCAAGAAAGAAGGCCAAGAAGCCAAGGCATCCGAATGACTTTCGGAGTCATCTCACACATGACGTGCGGGAACGCCGCAAGCTTCGTCATCGACAAGCTTCAAGCTCTCATCACCACGCTCATCACCAAGACCGTCGCCATGATCACCATCGCCATATGGAAGAGAGTGGTACACCCACCTCACCGCATCTTCCACCACAAGTTCCGCGACGACATTGGTTTGAGCATCCCTCGCCATCACCACTACCTCGACCTCGACACCGACAAGGCCGTGGTGACCCTCTTCAAGATCACCCTCTACGACCGGATATTCTTCATCACCCACCTTCTCCAAGCTTGACTCATGACATTGGTCTAAATGGCTTCGTGGATGGTGCTCGCCCACATTCAAGGCTTCCAAGGCAAAATGTGTGTCACCACCACAATGACCACCAAAACCAAGGCCATTATCAAGAAGGTGACCATGACATGGCTTCTAGCGAATGCCTCTACCAACTCCACCACAATGAACAACGGCGCCATCCTCTCCATCATGATCGCCATCGCCAAACCAACGAGGATGACCCACATGAGCTTCCACCGCCTATCTTTGATGAAGACCCAAATGAGAGAACTTCTCAACATCAAGCGAGTGCGAATGCTCCCTATGGCTTGTCTTTCCCCATCTTCGAGGAAGACCCCATTGAGCGCCACCATCGACATCAACCAAATGGGATTGCTCAATTTGCTACTTCACTTCCCATCTTTGATGAGAAACCCTATGAGCACCACCATCATCAACAACCAAGTGGGCATGCTACAAATGATCTCTCACTTCCTCTCTTTAATGAAGACCCCTATGAGCGCCCACTTCGACCACCACTAGACACGGATGCTACTCATGATTTCCCATTTCCCATGTTTGATGAGGAACCTCTTGAGCGACCACGTCACCAACAAGCAAGTGAAGATGATCCAAGTGACCTCTCACTTCCTATTTTTGATGAGGACCCACATGAGCGACCTCGTCACCATCAAGAAAATGGAGATGCTATCCATGATTCTTCTTCTCCCATATTGGATGAAGCACCACACCATCAAGACCATGAAGACAACGACTTGAGCGCCGTTTGCCTCAATGTTACAAGGTGCAAGGACCATGAGTGTCATCATCCATATGAGGAATGGGAGCCTCCACCTCATCTTCACCAAGATTGTGCTTTCTATTCGCACCCCGCCTTCGACAAGGATCAAGAACATCCTCGCCATGGACACTATGACACCACTACTTCATCGAGGCAAGAGGCAAGAGATACTTCTCCACCAACACCCAACCACAACTTGCATGAGCGACCAACTTTGAGGAAGTACAATGACCTTCATGATCAAGAGCATTATCTTCCATCATCGCCACAAGCGCAACACCAACATCAAGAGTGTGAAGCTATTCCTCCCATGACACAAGATCTACATCACCATATGCATGAGGAGACCACTCTACCACTCTATGAGGAAGACGTTGATGCATGTGACATGGTCAATGAGGCTCATCCCTTGCCATCATCTCTAAGGCATTCTTCTTCGTCTCCAATGACACAAGTGCCAACTCCGACCATCCACAAGAGAGCTTCCAATGCTACCAATGAGATGATCTTGGTTGCCAACAAAAATGGTGACCATGCCTACATGGGTGAAGGCCAATACTATGCCTTGCACCAACTAGCTATCAATTCCTTGGACATGCCGACCAATGGTGACGAAAGCGTCTATTGCAATGAGGTCACGAACTCATCGCGAGTGTTGACACGAGTTATTCAAGCCTATCCTCAAGATAATGACCAACGATGCAACTTGTCTAGAGCCAGCGTCAATGGCCCATCTATCATTGATGGAGGTAGCGACGAATTGGGTGACACTCTCCGCTTGACTTCAAAGCATCTCATGCCAACCTCCACAAGGCCACGCTCAAGCCACCATTCTAGCCAAGGATATCTTCATCATCATCATCATCGACCATTTGAGGACGCTACAAGGCATGGCTTACACTACCATATCACGGAGATGTTGGAGCCTTCTTTGACACAAGCCATGACCCTACCTCCTCCTCCAAGAAAGCCACCATTTCCACACTTGGAGATCAACCCAAGAGATGAGATGATCGACTCCTCCTCGCCACATGCTATGACACTACCGACTCCAAGCAATGCAATGACTTCGACAAGTGCGCACACCTCAAGTGCCAACACTTTGGAGCCTTCTAGTGTCCCCTCTCAAGATTCTAGTGAGATGAGTGGTGAGAGAGAGATCCACCATCACGTGAGTGAGAGCCACAAGCCCATAATGAGTGGAAAAATCATGAGTGTTCTTAGAGGCATTGCCATGATAGCCACCAATAGTGAGATGAGAGTTGAGAGCAAAACCCCATGTGTGCTTATTGACACTAACGGCTTACCAACTTTATCTCCATCTTTGTTGTCTATTTTGAAGAGATTTGGTGACCCTATGACGCATCCTCGCCCTCATGGACTTCTCCACATACAAGGCTCTCCACAAAGCATGAACATCGACACCGACTTGAAGAGTTGGAAGGAGTACATTTCGCTCGTCATGATCCACATGGAGATTGACAAGCCCTTCTCCGAAAATCCCTTCTCCATCCACATTCCTCAAGTCAAGATCTACACGGAGCGTCACAACCACTTCGACATCAACGCCTTCTACGCCTACATACCACATGTTACGATGTGCATGGTGTTCGACAAGCGCATCCATGACAACGACTTCTACAACTACAACCCTCATGTCAAGATGTACTTGGAGTTCCACACGCGCATCCCCGACAACGACTTCTTCGTCTACATCCCACACGTCAAGATGCACTTGGAGTTCGACAAGCGCGTCAACGACAATGACTACCACGACTACATACCAATTGTCAAGATGCACTTGGAGTTCGAAAAGCGCGTCAATTACAATGACCACCACGACTACGCTCTACCGCTTCCGCAAGCTCATTCTCATCCATCCATGAAGGATCATGTCAAGATCGTCATCAACTTTGGACCACACCCTCCACGAGCATACCTTGGCATGATCTTCCATAAGAGGCTAAACTTCAACGACTACACAGCCGCGCAAGATCTTCCTCAAACATCCATGGGGGGCCATTTCATGATCTTCATCACCTTTCGACCGCCCCCACTACGAGCCTACCGTCACATGATCTTCGACAAGCGGCTCAACTTCAACGACATCTTCGTCATCGACATTCCTTCTCCCGCTCACCAATGGATGGATCGAGAGTCGAGGACGACTCTTTTTCAAGGGGGGGGGAGATGATGTAGCCCACCGTATTCCACCAAGCACAACATCGATACGCAACAAGGTGAACTCACTCCTATCTCCGTACGTTTCCGGTGACTTGGTGAACGGTGCTCTACCTCATGAAATACCCCTCTACATGCATAGGTGGGATCACCACATGGAGACCCAAGATGGTGCCCAACATGCTCAAGAACACATCCAAGAAGGTGCACGCAAAGCTAGGAAGAACGTGGGCGAAGACGGCGTCAAGATCGGAGTTCCGAGGAGGAAGAATGGAGGAAAACGGGGCCTCCCTGCCTCATCCCCCGGCCAGGCCGGCCTCCAACCACCTCAGGCCGGCCCCCACACAGAGCAGGCCGGCCTCCCCCTCGCCCACCCCGGCCTCGGGCTGGCCTCCCAGGCCGGCCCCCTGCCCGAACGGCCCGGCCTCCAGGCCGGCCTCCTCCTCCTCCGACCCCGGCCCCAGGCTGGTGCACCCTGGGGTGCGCCCCTGCCCCCATCCCGGCCGGCCTGGCCCCAAAATGCACGGGAATTGCCCGTTTTTGCACCGTTTCGACCCCCGTTTTGACCTCGAGCTATATAAGGGACCCCGGTGGCTAGATCTAGGGTTTAGGGATGATTTGAGAACTTCGGGCTTTGCCCTTGTATCCCTCTTGTGAGGTGACTCCTCTTACGAGGCTACTCCTACGATGTGTATCTAGGACCGTATCAAGATCTCTCCAAGGAGCTACTCTTTCACCTTGTGATTCTAGTAGCGCTTGCCAACCTTCCCCTTGCGGCTTCTATTGGATCGGTGGACCGACCGGTGAGAGGAATCGGTTTCAATTAGCGTGCTGTTGACTTGGGTTTGCGATCCCTCGTAGGCTTCACGAGTTATCTTCCCCTTTTGTGTTTCCGCGCGTTTGCCCTCGATTTCCCCTCTATTCCCCCTCTCGTGTTCATCGTGTTCGTCGCGTTCTTCGTGCGTTCTTCGTTCGTTCTTGTCGATTCGTGAAGATCGGGCCAACTTAGAGGTCAACACCTCATCATGAGTTGTTGGATCAAGCAAGGGAAACTGAAAAGCAATTGGCCGAGGAGGCATCGCAAGCTCCAAGGAGACCTTTCACTAATAGGTTATCCTTTTCTTCACCACCACCTCCATAACCCACCCCTAGACGTGGGGTATCCACTACAAAATCTGAATGTAATTCCTCTATTTCTAAGAGGCAAGCACAACCAGCAGCTAGTGCAAGTGGATCTACTTCTTCTACAGCTCGAAATAGGGACATGTGCTGCCATACATGTGGAGGTAAAGGTCACTTCAAGAGAGATTGTCCAAATAAAAAGGTTATGATTATTAATGAGGACAATGAATATGAGACTGGTGATGATGCTGATCCTACTCAAGAGGATTATTATGATGATGATGATGGACCTCTTGATACATATCCTTCCACATATCCTACTTTTTTTTGCACACCAAGAACATTGAGTATTCTTCCTAGTCCTGAAAGTCAAAGATGCAACTTATTTCAAACAAGAGCAATTGTTGGTCCCCAATTGGCTTGCAAGGTTATTATTGATGGTGGTAGTTGCAGAAATTTGGCAAGCAAGGAATTGTGTGCAAAGTTGAAATTGAGATATATTACACACCCTCAGCCTTATCATATCCAATGGCTTAGTGATAAAGGAGAGATGAAGGTTACCCACATGGTGAGAGTTGGATTCCAAATTGGGCCTTATAAAGACACCATTGAGTGTGATGTGGTGCCCATGTCAGTTTGTCACATGTTACTTGGGAGACCTTGGCAATTTGATAGGAGTGTTATACATGATGGGAGAGCAAATACCTATCAACTCAAGTGGAAGGAGAAGGATATATTATTGAGACCTATGACACCACAACAAATTGTAAATGAGTCTAGACAAAAAAATTCATGAGAATGTTGAAAAGAATGAGAGTGAAAATAAGATTCTTGTGAGTGAAAATAGGACATCCAATTCGAGTGGTAAAAATAAAAGTGAGGGAGTGAACTTATTGTGTATGTTAGCCACTACGGAGGACTTGAGAGAATTTAAGGAGGATCCTACTATGCTTCCTATAGTGCTTATGCCATGACCCCTATTCCTCTTGGTGTTTCTAATGTTTTGCAGGATTTTGAGGATGTTTTACCAGAAGAGGTGCCCTCGGGTTTGCCACCATTGAGGGGTATTGAGCACCAAATTGATTTGATTCCTGGATCTTCATTGCCAAACCGAGCTCCCTATAGGACTAATCCCCAAGAAACAAAAGAGATTCAGAAAGAAGTGCAAGATCTTCTTGATAAAGATTACATTTGAATAAGCCTTTCT
This sequence comes from Alopecurus myosuroides, assembly GCA_028641055.1. Lineage (NCBI taxonomy): Eukaryota > Viridiplantae > Streptophyta > Magnoliopsida > Poales > Poaceae > Alopecurus > Alopecurus myosuroides. The sequence goes on along the minus strand of CM054063.1, from coordinate 109,676,805 downwards.
CCTTGTGTTGTTCCTGTTATTTTAGTGCCTAAGAAAGATGGTACATGGCGCATGTGTGTAGATTGTAGAGCAATTAACAATATCACTATTCGTTATCGTCATCCTATACCACGTTTGGAAGATATGTTAGCTGAATTAACTGGTAGTGCTATTTTCTCTAAAATTGATTTGCGTAGTGCTAATCATCAAATTAGGATGAAAGAGGGGGATGAGTGGAAAACAGCTTTTAAGACAAAATTTGGTTTATATGAGTGGTTAGTTATGCCCTTTGGATTGACTAATGCACCTAGCACTTTCATGAGATTAATGAACCATGTTTTGAGAAATTTTATTGGTAAATTTGTGGTGGTTTATTTTGATGATATTCTTATTTATAGCCACAATGAACATGAACATATTGATCATATTAGACAAGTCTTGCATGTGCTAAGAGAAAATAAATTGTATGGAAATTTAGAGAAGTGCACTTTTGGCAAAGATAAGGTCATATTTCTTGGTTATGTTGTTTCTAAACATGGGATTGAAGTAGATGAATCAAAAATTGAAGCTATTAAAAATTGGCCTATTCCTATTAATGTGAGTCAAGTAAGAAGTTTTAATGGATTAGCTGGTTTTTATAGAATATTTGTCAAATATTTTAGTACACTTGCTGCACCTTTGAATGAACTCACTAAAAAGGGTGTAGAATTTGTGTGGGGAGTTGAACAAGATATTGCTTTTGATGCTATTAAAGAGAAGTTGATTTCATCCCCTTTGTTAATGCTTCCTAATTTTGACAAACAATTTGAGATTGAGTGTGATGCTAGTGGCATAGGTATACGAGGAGTATTAATGCAAGAAAAGAAACCTATTGCCTATTTTTCTGAAAAACTACATGGTGCACAATTGAATTATTCTGTTTATGATAAGGAACTATATGCACTTGTGAGAGTTTTAGAGGTGTGGAAACATTATTTATGGCCTAAAGAATTTATTATACATAGTGATCATGAAGCATTAAAATTCTTAAAGTGCCAATCAAATTTGAATAAAAGACATGCTAAATGGGTTGAATTTATTGAGTCCTTTCCATACATCATTAAACATAAAAAGGGATTGGACAATGTAGTTGCTGATGCTTTATCAAGAAAGAACATGTTACTCTCAAATTTAGAGATCAAGGTTTCGGGTTTGGAGGGTATTACAGAGCTATATGTTAATGATAATGAATTTGCTATGCCATTTAATAAATGTACTAATGTTAAGGCATGGGATAAATTTCATATACATGATGGATACTTGTTTAGAGCTAACAAATTATGTATTCCCGAGTGTTCTTTGCGTTTATTCTTATTACAGGAATCTCATAGTGGAGGATTAATGGGACACTTTGGAAGAGAGAAAACATTGCTTATGTTGGCTGAGAATTTTTATTGGGCACATATGAAAAGAGATGTATATAGATTGGTGCAAAGATGCATTACTTGGAATAAGGCAAAGTCCAAGTTGAACCCCACGGTTTGTACACACCATTGCCATCACCTAGTACACCATGGGAGGATATTAGTATGGATTTCGGTTTGGGCTTGCCAAGGACGAAAGGAGGACATGATTCTATCTTTGTAGTTGTGGACAGATTTTCCAAGATGGCACACTTCATTGCTTGCCACAAGACTGATGATGCTTCTCACATTGAAATTTATTCTTTAGAGAAATTGTGAGATTACATGGAGTACCAAGAACTATTGTTTCATATAGAGATGTCAAATTCATGAGCTACTTTTGGAAGACACTATGGGGGAAGCTTGGAACTAAATTGTTATTTTCCACTACTTGCCACCCCCAAACTGATGGGCAAACTGAAGTGGTGAATAGGACATTGTCAACATTGTTGAGAAGCATGATCAATAAAAATTTGAAGGAGTCAGAAGAGTGCTTGCCACATGTGGAATTTGCATATAATAGGGTTGTGCATTCAACCACTAATCTTTGTCCTTTCGAGGTGGTCTATGGGTTTAAGCCAATTACACCATTGGACTTGTTACCACTTCCTATACATGAGAGAACTAATATGGAGGCGTCCAAAAGAGCAGATTTTGTGAAGAAGATTCATGAGAGGACCAAGGAGGCAATTGAGAAAAGAGGACACAATGTGGCCGAGAGGATTAATAAGAAGAGAAAGGAGGTATTATTTCGGCCAGGTGACATGGTGTGGGTTCACTTTCGTAAGGACAGATTTCCCACATTGCGCAAATCAAAATTGATGCCTAGAGGTGCTGGTCCTTATAGAGTGATTTCGAGGATAAATGACAATGCATAAAAGATAGACCTCCCTATTGATGAGTTTTGTGTTAGTAACTCTTTTAATGTGGCTGATTTGACACCTTACTATGGAGATGATCTTGCATCGAGGACGATGCCTTTTCAAGGGGGGAGGATGATGAGGACATCCCTAGTTCTTCACCTATTGTTACACATGATGATATTCCTACAAAGAATGATGAAGTGAGGATTGGTCCCATGACAAGATCAAGGACTAAACTATTACAACAATAGGTGAATTCACTCCTACTTGAGTATAACATTTATAATTCTGAGAGCTTTATACTACCTAAATCCATGCATGTTTGTATTCTTAGGTTTGTTGATTACACAAGCATTAAGGAGGGAGAACAAGGAGGGAAGATGCACATGGATGAAGATGGAGTTCAAGAGGAGCTGAAAACCAAGATCACTATGGTGAAAACAAATATTGAAGATGTTGAAAACAATTCTACAAGTGTGGAAAACAAGTGCTAGATTGTTATTCCACACTCATGGAGGGAGAAAACAAGAGGAGGGCGCCCACAAAGAATATCAATGCGCCATATAGAGTCCAATTAGTGTTACACATGGTTTGTATACCATTATGGCCACACCCCCTAGCATGGGTCGGTTTGTATCTATTGTGGTTGAGTCCAAGTCCAAAACTAGACCCATGTTGGGTTCCTATTCGGGTTGGTGGGTCTTGCTTGCGCAAGGCACCTTGTGGCCGCACCCCACCCCTCATATATACCCCTTGGGGCGCATAGATTAGGGTAGACTACGTTAAAACAAAAACCCTAGACTTCTAGATTGTATTGCTTGAAGCATTCATCTTGAATCATATACCTTTGCAAATCTGAGTGTATTCTGCTGTTCCCCCGGTGCGTTTGCAGACGAGCCCGGAGAAGTTCCGACAACAGGGTCGATGTCCTGGATAAGGTCCTCGATGGTGGCGTCGATGTTGGCAATCTCAGAGGCGCGTGGAGCGCTTCTGGTGGCCATTTTTGGGCGGCGCAACCATGAGCAAATACCACTGATGGTAGTCTCCGGTGAGGTTTTGGGCTTGGGCTCATTTCTCTGCATTGATTCGCTCGAGGCTGGAGTGGCAGTGCTCTGAGCACTCGAAAAGGAAGAAGGTGCGTAAGGAGAGCCAGAGGCCCCGAGGCGGCTATTTATAGCGAGGATGCATTAAGATTAGCTCCAATGACTCTTTTAGCCGTTGGATGCTCGACGCGTGCATCGCCTGTGATGAGGACATCCCTAGTACATTGCCACTTAAACAAGGTGAAGTTTGACTTGGACCAATGACAAGATCAAGGACCAAGTTATTAGAACAACATGTGAATTCACTCCTTATAGATTATGATGTTTGTGATAGTGAGAATTTTATACTACCTAAGTCTATGCATTTATGTATGATCAGGTTTATTGATAACACAAACATGGATGAAGAAAACAACCAAGAGGAGCTGGAAAACAAGATTACAAGTGGTGAAAACGAAGGAGCCATGGTGAAAACAAGACTACAAGATGGTGAAAACAAGATTTCCATGGTGAAAACAAGTGTCCAAGATGGTGAAAACAAAGAATAACAATTATTATTTCAATGAAAACAACTGTTATTTCATGATGACAAGGGGAGGGCGCCTCCAACAAGTCAAATGCGCCACTTTGAAATGCTATTCTAAATAGGTATGGTTTGTATACCATAATTGGCCGAATCCCTTAATGGTGGATCGGTTTGTATCTCTCTTTGAGTCCAAGTTGGACTCCTAGTCCTAGTAGGAGTCCTAGTCCTAGTAGGAGGTGGGGACTTGCGCAAGGAGCCCCTTGTGGACGCACCCACCACCTATATAATCTCTCCACCTGCGTGTGGAATAGTTGGATCCAGTTTAAACCAAAATAGAAAACCCTAGCCTCTAGTTTGTATTGCTGCTAAGCATACTACTTGACGTTTACCCTTGCAAAGTTGCGTGATATCTTGTTATTCCATCTGGGAATAGGGGGATACACGACCACTTGTGATCTTTGATTACTTGTGCAATAGTGTGTAGTTGAGAATATCCAAAGAGCTTGATTGTTGTTGCATCTGACAACAGGGGTCAGGTGAGTGAGAGGTCTCAGTGTAGCACTAGTTATCCAATTATCAGAAAATCCACAAAAAGAGAGAGAAGCTCATTGTGAAGATTGGTCCACCCCATATCATCTTCGTATCAGATTCTCAGGTTTACTTGGTGAGCAATTTATCTTAGTCTAGTTGTTTTTATTCCCTATCCAGAAAAAGTCAAAAATATTAGGTTTAGAATTTGCCAGAGCCTAGATCAACACCAAATTGCTACTCTAATTACTATTTCTTGTTGATTTGCGTTCCTATTTTTCTATTTTTAGATTTTTCATCTTTTAGGGTTAGGGTTCATCTAGTTATTTTCTGTTTGCATCTATACCGAAAAATCACACAAAAATAAGTTCTGCCGTGGTGATCACCTCTCGGGAAAGTCTAGAACTACATCTTGTTTGCAAGGTGATCTAGTTTTTCGAGTTGCTATTATTGCGGAAACGTTTGGTTCTATTTGTGCTCGGGATCCTTGTGAAAATCGGATTGCAATCTGTTTCCTACCGTGGCAGAAAATCTCGATGTTTCCCTGCCGTGGCCGCACTCCTAGTCGATCTCGGATTCCTGCCATGGTTCGATTTCTATGTGATGAGGACATCCCTAGTTCTTCACCTATTGTTACACATGATGATATTACTACAAAGAATGATGAAGTGAGGATTGGTCCCATGACAAGATCAAGAACTAAATTATTACAAAAACAGGTGAATACTTGAGTATAACATTTATAATTATGAGAATTTTATACTACCTAAATCCATGCATATTTGTATTCTCAGGTTTGTTGATAACACAAGCATGTGAAGGGGAGATCATGAAGAGGAGATGCTTATGGATGAAGATGGACTTCAAGAGGAGCTGGAAAACAAGATCACTATGGTGAAAACAAATATGGAAGATGTTGAAAACAATTCTACAAGTGTGGAAAACAATTGTTAGTTTGTTATTCCACACTCATGGAGGGAGAAAACAAGAGGAGGGCACCCACAAATAATATCAATGCGCCATAGAGAGTCCTATTAGGAGTAGACATGGTTTGTATACCATTATGGCCACACCCCTTAGCTTGGGTCGGTTTGTATCTATTTGTGGTTGAGTCCAAGTCCAAAAATCAGCCCAAGTTGGGTCCTATTCGGGTTGGGTGGGAATTTCTTGCGCAAGAGTCCTTGTGGCCACACCCCACCCCTCATATATACCCCTTGGTGCGCCTAGATTAGGTTAGACTACGTAAAACCAAAAACGCTAGACTTCTAGATTGTATTGCTTGAAGCATTCATCTTGAATCATCATACCTTTGCAAATCTGAGTGTATTCTGCTGTTCCACTGGGAATAAGGAGAAACAGGACCACTTGTAGTCGGTGGCTACTTGTGCAAGAGTGTGGAGTCTCGAATATCCAAAGGGGTTAAGTGCTGTTGCAATTGGTGACAGGGTTTAGCCAAAGGAGAGAGCGAGGTATCACATTATTTATCAAGTTATCAAGAGAGTTCACTGAGAAGATCGGGCTGCCCCTTATCATCTTGGTATCAGATTACTGGGTTTACTCGGTGAGCTTTATCTATCCCTTAGTTTCGAGTTATTTTTATACCTATCCAGAAAAAGCCACAAAAATAGTATTAGTTCTTGCCATAGCCTTAGATAATTGCTAGTTTTCAATTTCTAGTGCTGTTTTGTGTTTTGATCTTGTGTTACTTTTTCTTCTTTTGAGTCTTTAGGTTTCGGTTAGGGTTAGGGTTCTTAGTTGTTGTTACTTTTTGAGTTGAGTCTATATACAAAAATCCAAAAAAATTAGCTATCCGCAAGATCCTTTTAGTTCCAATCCGAGGGGTGCACTCATTGCCATCGGGTTCTAGTTCTGATCGGATTCGCTCTACCGCCATGCAAAAACCATGCAATTCTCTGCCGCGGTACACCTCCTAGACGGACTCGGATTCGCCGTGTAACACGCTTACAAATCTGCCCAAACCCACCGCAACACCCTTACCAATCCACCCACGCGCAACCCTCCATCCACTTTCGCGCGCAGCACACTACCGCGCTAATTTTCTCTGCCGTGCCTCCGTTTTAGCACCAAAACGCTGCTGCCGCTGCCGTGGATGTTTTTCGTTGCCGTGAGCTACCGTACGGCAGGAATTTTCGCCGTTTTGCTGCCGTGACAGCTGCCGTGCGTCCAAAACGTGCTGTTTTGCGGCCGTGGTGTATTTTCTCTGCCGTGGGTCTTCTAGTTAGCTTTAGTGCATTTTCTTTTAGGGTTTTGCTTACACTTTCTTTTGGTTATCATATCTAATCTTTGTGAACCTTAGACACAGCCTATCTACAGCAATAAACTAGGTACCTTGCCCACAAGACTAGCTATTTTCTTGCTCTTTTTCAGGTTACTCACTTTCATATTGTGTCACACTGATTTAGCTGTTATTTTTTATTTGCTCCATTAGTTGTTTTCGGCCATAAAAACTATAAAAAAAGGAAGAAGAGAAAACAGAAAATAGAAAAAGAGAAAAACACAAAAAGCAAAAAAGAAAGGCCATAGAGATATATTGCTATTACTATCATTTGGAGCTGTTTTCATTGCTATCATTGACACTACACATTGAGCAATCTTGTGCCTGATTATCATTGAGCTTGGCTAGTGTCTTTCTAGAGCATTGCAAAATTTCCTACATATATTTGCATTGCCACATTTGTCTCCAATTTTGGTGTGTGTGTTTAATAGGTGTATTTTTGTATCATTCACAAACAGCAATATGACTTGTTAATTGGTGATTGTTAGGTATCCATACCAAGCCCCACCATATAACCTGTTTTACCTTTGTGAGAGCAAAAACCCCTGGGTATTCTATTCTGCACAACAAGTCACATTAGTTGCTATTACTTGTGGTAAGATTTTCTATTCACTTTGGAGCAGTAAGGATCACCTCTTTTGCTGGTTTTGAGTGAGTTGGGAGAGAGCACCAAAACCCATAGCAATTTGTTTATTTCACTAACCTATTAATCATGGTTGCTCCTAGTGATGGTTCTATACAGGCTAAGCAGAATCATGGTGATGAGCAGGTGAAGTGGACAGATTTGGAGGAGATGCAAGAACAATTGAACACAACTATTGTTGCCAAAAATTCAGAATTGCATTCTCTCATTGATAGGCATGGAGTGGACATGGATACACATGCTCAGAATTTGGGTCTTCAAATTGATATTGTTACTGAAACAGCTGCTGCTACACAAGAGCAAGTTACAACATTGCAAACTTCTCTTGATGCTTTGACTACTAGAATTACTGCCTTGGCTACTTTGTTGGATCAAAGGCTACCTGCCCAAGTGGATGGTGGTAGTGCTTTTGGTGATGCTGATTATGATGAGGACAATTTTATTCCTCATGGCCGTGGAGGTGGTAGAGGTAATCATGGTGCTAGCCGTGGTTTTCAAGCAAGGAGGATTCCTGTCCATGAACCAAACCGAGAAGATGATGGTCTTGGTAAACCAAAATTCATGTTACCTACTTTCAACTTTGATACTGATGATGTTGAAGAGTACCTCATGTGCGAGCTGAAAATAGAAAAATTATGGAGGATGCATGAGTATAATGAGGAGAGAAAAATAAAGCATGCTTCTTCAAGTTTTGATGGCTATGCTTTGCTATGGTGGGATAATATTACAAGAACAAGAGCAAGAAATAGAGAACCTAATATTCTTACTTGGAGGGAGATGAAGCAAGTTATGAGAGATAGATTTGTGCCCAAAACTTATTTGAGATCTTTATATGATAAATTACAACATTTGAAGCAAGGCACAAAATCAGTGGATGCTTATTTTAGAGAGATGGAGTTGATAATGCAAAGAGCTAGAGTGAAAGAGGATATTGAGCACACTATGCAAAGATTTCTTTCAGGATTGCAATTCAAAATCAAGAGCATTGTGAGGCATACACAATATAATGATATGAATGAGTTGTTGCGTCAAGGAAGGGAGACTGAGAAGCAATTGGCCGAGGAGGCTCTTATGGCTCCAAGGAGACCTTTCACTAATAGCTCTTCTTTTTCTTCACCACCATTGCCACAACCTTCCCCTAGCCGTGGGGTATCCACTACCAAACCCGAGAGCAAGACCTCTATTTCTAAGAGGCAAGTACAACCAGCAGCTAGTGCAAGTGGATCCACATCTTCTACAGCTCGAAATAGGGACATGAGATGCCATACATGTGGAGGTAAAGGGAACTTCAAGAGAGATTGTCCAAATAAAAAGGTTATGCTTATTAATGAGGACAATGAATATGAAACTGGTGATGATGCTGATCCAACTCGAGAGGATGATTATGATGATGATGATGGGCATCTTGATCCATATCCTTCCACCTATCCTACATTTGTTTGCACACCAAGAATTTTGAGTATTTTTCCTAGTCCTGAAAGTCAAAGATGCAACTTATTTCAAACAAGAGCAATTATTGGTGCCCAATTGGCTTCAAGGTTATTATTGATGGAGGTAGTTGCAGAAATTTGGCAAGCAAAGAATTGTGTGCAAAGCTCAAATTGAGATATATTCCACATCCTCATCCTTATCATATACAGTGTCTTAGTGATAAAGGAGAGATGAAGGTTACCCACATGGTGAGAGTTGAATTTCAAATTGGGCCTTACAAAGATACCATTGAGTGTGATGTGGTGCCCATGTCAGTTTGTCACATGTTGTTTGGGAGACCTTGGCAGTTTGATAGGAGTGTTATACATGATGGGAGAGAAAATACCTATCAAATCAAGTGGAATGAGAAGGACATATTATTGAGACCTATGAAACCACAATAAATTGTAAATGAGTCTAGACAAAAAATTCCTGAGAGTGCTGAAAAGATTGAGAGTGAAAACAAGAGTGTTGTGAGTGAAAATAGGAAAACCAATTCGAGTGGTAAAAATAAAAGTGAGGGAGTGAACCTATTATGCATGTTAGCCACTAGAGAGGACTTGAGAGAATTTAGGAAGGATCCTACTATGCTTCCTATAGTGCTTATGCACAAGGGAGAAATTCTGGTATCTAATGACATGACCCCTATTCCTCTTGGTGTTTCTAATATTTTGCAGGAGTTTGATGATGTTTTTTCAGAAGAGGTGCCGTCGGGTTTGCCACCATTGAGTGATATTGAGCATCAAATTGATTTGATTCCTCGATCTTCATTGCCAAACCAAGCTCCCTATAGGACTAATCCCCAAGAAACAAAAGAAATTCAAAAACAAGTACAAGAGCTTCTTGACAAAGGTTACATTCGAATAAGCCTTTCTCCTTATGTTGTTCCTGTTATTTTAGTGCCTAAGAAAGATGGTACATGGAGCATATGTGTAGATTGTAGAGCAATTAACAATATCACTATTCGTTATCGTCATCCTACACCACGTTTGGAAGACATGTTAGATGAATTAAGTGGTAGTGCTATTTTCTCTAAAATTGATGTGCATTGTGGTTATCATCAAATTAGGATGAAAGAGGGGGATGACTGGAAAACAACCTTTAAAACAAAATTTGGTTTATATGAGTGGTTAGTAATGCCCTTATGATTAACTAATGCACCTAGTACTTTCATGAGATTGATGAACCATGTTTTGAGAGATTTTATTGGCAAATTTGTGGTGGTTTATTTTGATGTTATTCTTATTTATAGCCACAATGAACATGAACATATTGATCATATTAGACAAGTCTTGCATGTAAGAGAAAATAAATTGTATGGAAATTTAGAGAAGTGCACTTTTGGCCAGGATAAGGTCATATTCTTGGTTATGTTGTTTCTAAACATGGGATTGAAGTAGATGAATCAAAAATTGAAGCTATTAAAAATTGGCCTATTCCTATTAATGTGAGTCAAGTGAGAAGTTTTAATGGATTAGCTGGTTTTTATAGAAGATTTGTCAAAGATTTTAGTACACTTGCTGCACCTTTGAATGAACTCACTAAAAAGGGTGTAGAATTTGTGTGGGGAGTTGAACAAGATCTTGCTTTTGATGATATTAAAGAGAAGTTGATTTTGTCCCCTTTGTTAATGCTTCCTAATTTTGATAAACAATTTGAGATTGAGTGTGATGCTAGTGGCATAGGTATAGGAGGAGTATTAATGCAAGAAAAGAAACCTATTGCCTATTTTTCTGAAAAATTACATGGTGCACAATTGAATTATTCTATTTGTGATAAAGAACTATATGCACTTGTGAGAGTTTTAGAAGTATGGAAACATTTGTTATGGCCTAAAGAGTTTATTATACATTCTGATCATGAGGCATTAAAATTTTGAAGAACCAATCCAATTTGAATAAAAGACATGCTAAATGGGTAGAATTTATAGAATCTTTTCCATACATTATAAAACATAAGAAGGGATTGGAAAATGTAGTTGTTGATGCTTTATAAAGAAAAAATGTGTTACTCTCAAATTTAGAGATCAAGGTTTTGGGTTTGGAGGGTATTGGAGAGCTATATGCTAATGATAATGAATTTGCTATGCCATTTAATAAATGTACTAATGTTAAGGCATGGGACAAATTTCATATACATGATGGATATTTGTTTAGAGCTAACAAATTATGTATTCCCAAGTGTTCTTTACGTTTATTCTTATTACATGAATCTCATAGTGGAGGATTAATGGGACACTTTGGAAGAGAGAAGACATTGCTTATGTTGGCTAAGAATTTTTATTGGGAACATATGAGAAGAGATGTGTATAGATCGCTGCGAAGATGCATTACTGGCAACAAGGCCAAGTCTAAATTAAAACCCCACGGGTTGTACAATCCATTGCCATCACCTAGTACTCCATGGGAAGATATAAGTATGGATTTTGTGTTGGGCTTGCCAAGAACAAAAATAGGACATGATTCTATCTTTGTGGTTGTGGACAGAGTTTCCAAGATGGCTCACTTCATTGCTTGCCACAAGAGTGATGATGCCTCTCACATTGCCAATTTATTCTTTAGAGAAATTGTGAGATTACATGGAGTGCCAAGAACTATTGTTTCAGATAGAGATGTCAAATTCATGAGCTACTTTTGGAAGACACTATGGGGGAAGCTTGGAACTAAGTTGTTATTTTCCACTACTTGCCACCCCCAAACTGATGGGCAAACCGAAGTGGTAAATAGGACATTGTCAACATTGTTGAGAAGCATGATCAAGAAAAATTTGAAGGTGTGGGAAGAGTGCTTGCCACATGTGGAATTTGCATATAATAGGGTTGTGCATTCAACTACTAATCTTTGTCCTTTTGAGGTGGTCTATGGGTTTAAGACAATTACCCCATTGGATTTGTTGCCACTTCCTATACAAGAGAGAACTAATATGGAGGCATCCAAACGAGCAGATTTTGTGAAGAAGGTTCATGAGAGAACAAAGGAGGCAATTGAGCAAAGAGGACAACATGTGGCCGAGAGGGTTAATAAGAAAAGGAAGGAGGTAATTTTTCGGCCAGGTGACATGGTGTGGGTTCACTTTCGTAAGGACAGATTTCCCACATTGCGCAACTCCAAATTGATGCCTAGAGGTGCTGGTCCATATAGAGTTATTTCAAGGATCAATGACAATGCATACAAGATAGACCTCCAAATTGATGAGTTTGGTGTTAGTAATTCTTTTAATGTGGCTGATTTGACACCATACTATGGAGATGATCTTGCATCGAGGACGATGCCTTTTCAAGCGGGGGAGGATGATGAGGACATCCCTAGTTCTTCACCTATTGTTATACATGATGATATTACTACAAAGAATGATGAAGTGAGGATTGGTCCCATGACAAGATAAAGAACTAAATTATTACAACAACAGGTGAATTCACTCCTACTTGAGTATAACATTTATATTTATGAGAATTTTATACTACCTAAATCCATGCATATTTCTATTCTCAGGTTTGTTGATAACACAAGCATGAGGAGGGGAGATCATGAAGAGGAGATGCTGATGGATGAAGATGGACTTCACGAGGAGCTGGAAAACAACATCACTATGGTGAAAACAAATATGGAAGATGTTGAAAACAATTCTACAAGTGTGGAAAACAATTGTTAGTTTGTTATTCCACACTCATGGAGGGAGAAAACAAGAGGAGGGCGCCCACAAAGAATATCAATGCGCCATAGAGAGTTCTATTAGGAGTAGACATGGTTTGTATACCATTATGGCCGCACCCCTTAGCTTGGGTCGGTTTGTATCTATTTGTGGTTGAGTCCAAGTCCAAAAATCAGCCCAAGTTGGGTCCTATTTGGGTTGGGTGGGAATTGCTTGTGCAAGCGTCCTTGTGGCCGCACCCCACCCCTCATATATACCCCTTGGTGCGCCTAGATTAGGTTAGACTACGTAAAAACAAATACCCTAGACTTCTAGATTGTATTGCTTGAAGCATTCATCTTGAATCATCATACCTTTGCAAATCTGAGTGTATTCTGCTGTTCCACTGGGAATAAGGAGAAACAGGACCACTTGTAGTCGGTGGATACTTGTGCAAGAGTGTGGAGTCTGGAATATCCAAAGGGGTTAAGTGTTGTTGCAATGGGTGACAGGGTTTAGCCAAAGAAGAGAGCGAGGTATCACATTATTTATCAAGTTATCAAGAGAGTTCACTAAGAATATCGGGCTACCCCTTATCACTACGCAAAAACACTACCGCCGCTGCCGCCACTTTCCCGCACCACCCTAGCGCCTATCGGATTCACTTTACCTGCGCCATAAAAGGAAAAAGTATAAAAAAATAGAAAGAAAGAATAATCAAAAAGAGGTCGTGCTATACTATCACTAGTGGAAGCTTTTCATATTGGATATTTGTGTGGACAATTGAGCAATATTGTGCCTGTTTTCATAGAGTATTTGCTAGTGTCTTTCTGAGTGCTTGCAATATCTCTTCCAAATAATTGCTAGCCACATTTGTCTCCAAGTGTGAGTGTGTTCCTTTAGTAATTTTCATCACATTAGAAAGTGCATTGGAGTTGTTATTTTGGTGTTGTTAGGATTCCCAACCAAGCCCCACCAAAAAGCCTGTTTGCATTGAGATACTTGATAGCTCGGTTATTCTCTTCTCACACCAAAGCACATTATTCATTGCTCCTTGTTGGTAAGTTGATCCTTTTCACTCTTGGAACATTAAGTGAAGCCATCTTTGCTTGGTTTTGAGTGAGTTGTGAGAGGCACCACAAACCCATTGACTATTTTTTACCAACAAGTTAATGATGAGTACTTCTAGTGATGTTGATGTGCAGGAAAAGAAGAAGCCCGTGGACTTGGTGCAATGGAATTATTTTGAAGCACTAAGAGATAATATGTACAAGAAAATTTCTTATGAAGTTGACAAGAATGATGATGACTTGAGAAAGGAGATGACTACTCTTGATTTGAAGTTAGAAGCTTGTGCATCACAAGAATCTGTGAATAATATTTAAGAAACTTTGAGGACATTGACACAACAAATGACCACTTTATCCACTCTAGTGGGACAATTCCAACAAAGGACCCAAGCTGCTGCCATAATTGAGGATGAGAGAGGGAATAACAATGGAGGCCGTGGGGATATGCAAGAAGAGTACCATTGGAAAATAATAGAGAGGATGATGGCTTGGGAAAACCAAAATTCTCTATCCCTAGTCTTTCTTGTGACTCTGAAGATGTGGAAGAGTACTTGATGTGGGAGCTAAAAATTGAGAAATTATGCAGACTTCATGAGTACCCCGAGGAGAGGAAGGTGAAACTTGCATCTTCTGGATTTGATGGCTACGCTCTCTTGTGGTGGGATGGCATTACAAGATTGAGAGAAGAACATGAAGAACAAGAGGTAAATACATGGAGAGAGATGAAGCAATTGCTAAGAGACAGATTTGTTCCCAAAAATAATATTAGAACTCTCTATGACAAGCTACAACAATTGAAGCAAGGTTCAAAATCAGTGGATGCTTATTACAAGGAGATGGAATTGATCCTTCAAAGGGCCCGGGTTAGTGAAGAGCCAGAACAAACTATGCAAAGATTTTTGAGTGGATTGCAATTCAAAATTAGAAGCATTGTGAGGCATGTCCAATATGCCAATATGAGTGAATTATTGCATCAATCAAGGGAGGTCGAAAAGAGGTTAAACGAGGAGCTACAATTGAGTTCTAGGAGGAGTTTTGCTTCACAAAAATCGAATTTCTCATCACCTACACCTCCAATTGCTGCAACCCGTGGGAATTATATTGCCAAACCCGAGACAAATACAACAAGTTCCAAGAAAAACAACACCATCTACTTCGGGTTCTAGTGGTGCTACACCTCCTCCAAGAAATAGAGACATGACATGCCATACTTGTGGAGGTAAAGGTCACTTTAAGAGGGATTGCCCAAACAAGAAAATTATGCTTCTTAATGCTAATGATGAGTATGAGACTGTAGATGATGCTGATCCTAATGAGGAGGATACATATGATGATGATGATGGTCCTATTGATGCTTTTGCTACAAATTATCCAACCATTGTTTGCACACAAGCTTTGAGTATTGTTCCTAGTGATGAGAGCCAAAGATGCAATCTATTTCAAACCAAAGCAATTGTTGGTCCTCAAATGGCTTTCAAGGTGATTATAGATGGAGGGAGTTGAAGAAATTTAGCAAGCAAGGATTTATGTGCAAATCTAAGATTGAGATATATTCCACATCCACATCCATACTATATTCAATGGCTCAATGACAAGGAGGAAATAAGAGTGTGCCAAATTGTACGATACAAGGATACAATTGAGTGTGATGTGGTTCCCATGTCGGTTTGCCATCTATTGCTTGGAAGGCCATGGCAATTTGATAGAAAAGTTACACACAATGGGAGAGCAAACACATACTAATTGAATTGGAATAATAAGGATATCATATTGAGGCCTATGAAAACAAATAGTGAATGAATCAAGACAGAAAGTTGAAGTGAATCTTGAGAAGGAGAGTGAGAGAGAAAATAAGAGTGAAAAAAACTTCTGTGGGTGAAAACAAGCCTAGGCCGAGTAAAAAACAATAAGGGAGTGATCCTTTTGACAATGTTAGCCACCAAATAGGATTTGAGAGAGTTTGGAGAGGATCCTAGCCTACTACCTATAGTGCTCATGCACAAGGGGGGAATTTTAGTTTCTAATGACATGACTCCTCTTTCTATTGGTGTGTCTAATGTTTTGCAGGAGTTTGATGATGTTTTTCCAGAAGAAGTGCCCTCGGGTTTGCCACCATTGAGGGGTATTGAGCACCAAATTGATTTGATCCCTGGATCATCATTGCCAAACCGAGCTCCCTATAGGACAAATCCCCAAGAAACAATGGAAATTCAGAAACAAGTACAACAACTTCTTGACAAAGGTTATATTCGAATAATCCTATCTCCTTGTGTTTTTCCTGTTATTTTAGTCCCTAAAAAAGATGGTACATGGCGCATGTGTGTATATTGTAGAGCAATTAACAATACCACTATTCGTTATCGTCATCCTATACCACGTTTTGAAGACATGTTAGATGAATTAAGTGGTAGTGTTGTTTTCTCTAAAATTGATTTGCATAGTGGTTATCATGAAATTAGGATGAAAGAGGGGGTGAGTGGAAAACAGCCTTTAAAACAAAATATGGTTTATATGAGTGGTTAGTAATGCCTTTTGGATTAACTAATGCACCTAGTACTTTCATGAGATTAATGAACCATGTTTTGAGAGATTTTATTGGCAATTTTTTTGGTTGTTTATTTTGATGATATTCTCATATATAGTCACAATGAACATGAAAACATTGATCATATTCGACAAGTCTTGCATGTGCTAAGAGAAAATAAATTGTATGGAAATTTAGAGAAGTGCACTTTTTGCAAAGATAAGGTCATATTTCTTGGATATGTTGTTTCTAAACATGGCATAGGAGTGGATGAATCTAAAATTGAAGCAATTAAAAATTGGCCAATTCCCATGAATGTGAGTCAAGTAAGAAGTTTTAATTGACTAGCTAGATTTTATAGAAGATTTGTGAAAGATTTTAGTACTATTGCTGCCCCTTTGAATTATTTCACTAAGAAAGGTGTGAATTTCGAGTGGGGGTTGCTCAAGATATTCATTTTGATACTTTCAAAAATAAGTTGATTTTGGCCCCATTATTGATGCTACCAAATTTTAATAAACAATTTGAGATTGAATGTGATGCTAGTGGCATAGGTATTGGAGGTGTGTTAATGCAAGAAAACAAACCAATTAATTATTTTCTGAAAAATTACATGGAGCACAATTGAATTATTCTGTCTATGATAAAGAATTGTATGCACTTGTTATAGTTCTTGAGGTTATGAAACATTATTTGTGGCTAAAGGAACTTATTGTACATTCTGATCATGAGGCATTGAAATTTTTAAAGAGCCAATCCAATCTTAATAAAAGACGTGCTAAATGGGTAGAATTTATTGAATCTTTCCCATACATTATTAAACATACGAAAGGATTAGATAATGTGGTTTCTGATGCTTTGTCTAGAAAAAATATGCTACTCACTAAATTGGATGTGCAAGTTTCGGGTTTAGAAGAATTAAAGCCATTATATGCTCAAGATAAAGAATTTTGTACACCCTATACTAAATGTTCTAATGTGAAGGCTTGGGATAAATATCATATACATGATGGATTTTTATTTAGAGCTAACAAACTATGTATTCCCGAGTGTTCTGTGCGTTTGATGTTATTGCAGGAATCTCATAGTGGTGGATTAATGGGTCACTTTGGACGTGAGAACACATTGCTTATGTTGGCTGAAAATTTCTATGGGGCACATATGAGAAGAGATGTGTATAGGTTTGTGCAAAGGTGCATCACATGCAATAAAATCCAAGTCCAAATTGAAACCCCACGGATTATATACTCCATTGCCTACACCAACAACACCATGTGAAGATATAAGTATGGATTTTGTGTTAGGCTTGCCAAGGACAAAGAGGCGACATGATTCTATTTTTGTGGTAGTGGACAGATTCTCAAAGATGTCACACTTCATTCCTTGCCACAAAAGTGATGATGCTTCCCACATTGCTACACTCTTTTTCAAGGAGATAGTGAGACTACATGGAGTACTAAGGACAATTGTTTCGGATAGAGATGTGAAATTCATGAGTTACTTTTGGAAGACACTATGGGGGAAGCTTGGAACAAAATTTCTATTTTCTACAACATGTCATCCCCAAACAGATGGACAAACTGAGGTGGTGAATAGAACTTTGTCCACTTTATTGAGAGCTATGATCAAGAAGAATTTGAAGGAGTGGGAGGATTGTTTGCCACATGTGGAGTTTTCTTATAATAGAGTTGTGCATTCAATTACTCAATTATGTCCTTTTGAGGTGGTTTATGGTTTCAAGCCTACTACACCACTTGATTTATTACCACTACCTATTCAAGAGAGAACAAATATGGAGGCATCAAAAAGAGCTGATTTTGTGAAGAAGATACATGAGAAAACAAAGGATGCCATAGAGAAGAAAGGGAAGTATGTTGCTCAAAGGATGAATAAGAAGAGAGAGGAAATTATTTTTCAAGAGGGAGATTTGGTATGGGTACACTTTCGGAATGATAGGTTCCCTAAGCTAAGGAAATCAAAATTATTGCCTCGAGGTGCTGGTCCTTACAAAGTGATTGCAAAAATAAATGACAACGCTTACAAGATAGATCTTCCAATTGATGAGTTTGGAGTGAGTAATTCCTTCAATGTTGCTGATTTGACACCATATCATGGAGAGAACCTTGATGTGGACATCAAGGCTTTTCAAGAGGGGGAGGATGATGAGGACATCCCTAGTACACTGCCACTTAAACAAGATGAAGTGAGACTTGGGACCAATGGCAAGATCAAGGACCAAGTTATTAGAACAACAGGTGAATTCCCTCCTTATAGATTATGATGTTTGTGATAATGATAATTTTATACTACCTAAGTCTATGCATTTATGTATGATCAGGTTTATTAATAACACAAACATGGATGAAGAAAACAACCAAAAGGAGCTGGAAAACAAGATTACAAGTGGTGAAAACAAAGGAGCCATGGTGAAAACAAGACTAGAAGATGGTGAAAACAAGATTTCCATGGTGAAAAAAAGTGTACAAGATGGTGAAAACAAAGAATAAAAATTGTTATTTCAATGAAAACAATTGTTATTTCATGATGACAAGGGGAGGGAGCCTCCACCAAGTCAAATGCGCCACATAGAAATCCTATTCGAAATAGGTATGGTTTGTATACCATAATTGGCTGAATCCCTTAATGGTGGATCGGTTTGTATCTCTCTTTGAGTCCAAGTTGGACTCCTAGTCCTAGTAGGAGTCTAGTCCTAGTAGGAGGTGTGGACTTGCGCAAGGAGCCCCTTGCGTCCGCACCCACCACCTATATAATCTCTCCACCTGCGTGTGGAATAGTTGGATCCAGTTTAAACCAAAATACAAAACCCTAGCCTCTAGTTTGTATTGCTGCTAAGCATACTACCTGAAGTTTACCCTTGCAAAGTTGCGTGATATCTTGTTATTCCATCCGGGAATAGGGGGATACAGGACCACTTGTGATCTTTGATTACTTGTGCAAGAGTGTGTAGTTGAGAATATCCAAAGAGCTTGATTGTTGTTGCATCTGGCAACAAGGGTCAGCTGAGTGAGAGGTCTTATTGTAGCACTAGTTATCCAATTATCAGAAAATACACAAAAAGAGAGAGAAGCTCATTGAGAAGATTCGGTCACCCCATATCAGCCTGAAAATCCAGGAAACGAGGGGGCGAGGTGATTATTGCTATCTCCTCGTTTCTCGCGCGAGAATCTGTCAGAGATATGGGTTCCTGATTTTGACTGAACCTAGACAATCGTGACGTGGGCAAGTTTTCACCTTTTGCGTCACAGTTTCCTTCTGCACGAAGATTCGTGGAAGAAATGCCGGGTTTCAGTAAATCCGAGTTTGGCATTAAAGATTTTTTGCTGAAAGAAGAATCAAGACAAAACACTGACATTCGTGAAGATAATACAGATCCACGAGGGAAGGCAGAATGAAGTCTTGATCCTTCTTGCGAGCTACTGTCGTATATATGCCAAATAGGGGTATATCCAGCATTGGTCGAAGGCCGGATTACCAGGGTGGCCCACATGCAATGGAACAGAGTCCATTCGGCGGCCCAGTAAGCTGCACAGGAAGCTGGATTCTAGAAGAACCCGGACCATGGCCCAACATGGTGCGACTTGGAGGAGAAGCCGGATTCTTTACTTTTCAAGTTATATACATTCCGTAGTCTTCTAGGTTTCCTTTTTTGTAAGCCATAGTCCGGCTATCTATATAAAGCCGGGCAGGAGCAAGGAAAAGTAGACAAGTTAGCTAGAAGCCAACTTACCGAGAAGTTTATCCTCGCCGAGTTAGCGAAACCATACTCACAATTGTACTTTGTATACTTCAGGCTTCAGCTCAGATTTAGTGAGATTGCATGAGTAGGAACGCCGCCTAGTTGCGACGCACCGATCCTGGGTAAAACTCGGTGTTCTCGTTTACGGTTCTTCCACGCCCCCTCCCCCGCGGTTCCACCAGTAGGCTTATGTCACCCCCGTCCATGATCCTTACTACGATGTCTCGACACTCGTACTTTGTCATCACCTAGTTCACATCACTTTCAAGAAGCAAAACTAGGAGAGTGAGATGAATAAGAGTTCTTCATTTCATCCGAGCAAAAATTGCGTGTATGTTCCAATATTAACTTAGCTGTGGTTATTAGTGATAGCAAGGGATGAACTGAGACATGTTATTTTCCTTTTTTTTGGTTGTACCTAAGTCCAGGTAGTGTGCAGCTGCAACACTTCTGATGGTTGCGTCTACATTACTGCTCCATTTCTGATAGTTTGGGTGTGGTGATTCATGTCTCCTTATTTTCTGATAGTTGTAGATTCACCTTAACTTTTGTAATCCGAGTAGCACCATAAGCACTTCCCCAATAGTATTTTGGTTCAAAAGAAATATGAGTGGCATGGAGTTTGTTATGTCGAGAAAATACACCTTAACTGCAACTCATTGATCTAGCTGCAATTTTTTCATTTGTTTGTTAGTTGTTGGAGCAGATGAGCAAACAGTCACCTTGCATAATATTGCTTTGTCTGGTGCAGGGGTGGGTGAAGCGGCATCGGGGGCTATGCGTTGCGGTTGTCTCTGCAGCTACACAGTAAGGTTACCGACATGTGAGGTTTAAGATCAGGTAGGACACATAAAGCTTTCTTTTGCTGTTGGTCTCTTGAATATGAGTCGATCTTCAGAACAAATTTAGGTTGTTTTCAGTGATGACTAGATTGGGATCTCCTACTTCAGTGCTTGTATTTTCTGCTTTCGGTTATGATGATTTACCCCAAAGATTCATTACTAGCTGTTTAATCTACTCGTTCACTGCCATATAAATTACTAGTTTGTTAGTAAATGAATTTGGGAGTTTGGTCAGGTTTGTTATACAAACAGATGCTAATAGATGCTAATTGGGCACAATGACAGATTATACCAGATTAGGTACATCTACCTATTAAAATTGTACCATGAACACTTTATAGAAGTTAGTGTGTTGTCTTGATTTTTCTGTTCTTTGTTTATAATACAAGTAAGGTTGTTCTTGTGACTTTCAGGGAGCTGCAGCTTTGAGGTCACAGCGATGCTCTCCTCCGACAGGACGGGAGAAGGATTAGGAGTTGGCGATGTTCCTCAAGACTCGCATCAAGGACAACAAACTGTTGCCGCTCCCTTCTGATGACGACGATGATGCCTTGGACGGGCTGCTGCTGATTGACCCGCTGCGACGACAAGTAGGATAGAGCACATTGCCATGAAGTAAGCTTCTTGTGTTGCTGACCATGTATGTAAAAAAATTACCCCCTTTTTCTGTGATTCGTAGGCATATGGAGTACACTAGTGCAGCTAAAGTGCATTAGATATTCATGAACAACGATAGTGATACTATTATGGAATACAACTTATTTTACTATATGAAGTGTAGCTTTTAAATCAGTTGTGTTTTTAGTGGCATTGGAGATCCATTGTCCGTAATGTTTGGTGGCACTATAGCTAGAATTTATCCATAGTGTTATTTGTATCGAAAGTGATCCTCCTATACACCCTGTTATTGGAAACTTTGTCTCTTTAGTTGATAAGGGGTTGCCCGATCTTCTCGATGAACTCACACGATAACTTGATAGATAAATTGTGTCTCTCCACGAACTCTCCGGCTAATTCCTGATGCCAATTGCAGTAGCAACCAATCCCTTGGATATTCGCAAATCCACACACTTGCACGAGCATCCACTGACTACTAGTGGTCCTGTATCAACTAATTCCCAGTGGAATAGCAGATAACATGCAAAACTTGCAGATGAATCAATTCCTAATGAATGCTTCCACCAGTCAACAATGGAGTCTAGGGTTTATGTTTGAAGGTAGTCTAAACCTCTTCAACTCGCAGGTTGGAGGTTATATGGGGGGGGTGCGCCCACAACCTCAATTGCGCAAGCACAACCCTAACCCAACTAGGACTCGAACCAACTTAAGTTTGGACTCAACCTAAGGGGTACAAACCGACCCATAGAGGGATTCGGCCACTTGGGCACGCATGCTCTTATTCCAAACGTGTGGGAGGACCTAAGACATGTCCTTGGTGCCCCCATAACATGTAATGCGCAGCACAAATAATTTGTGGGCTGGTGCACCCTAGGACATGTCCTTAATGCTTCCAACTCCATGCAAATCAGCTCCTGGTTTCTCCTTCTTGCTTGTGCTGCCATGATCAACTCTCTCCTTGTGTTCTCCCATGCATTGCTCCATGGCTCCATGCTCCTCTCCTCCAATAATTCTTGTGTTATGAATAACCTGAATCATACATAAATGTAGGGATTTAGGTAGTATAAAATTATCAGAACCACAAACATCATAATTTAATAAGGGTGAGTTCATCTGTTGTTCTAGTAGTTTGGTTCTTGATCTAGTCATTGGTCCAATCCTCACTTCATCATGTTTCTCTTGAACAAAAACATCATCATCAATGGGAGAAATAGTAGATGTACTAGGGATGTCCTCATCATCCTCCCCCTTGAAAAGGCGTCGACCACAACGCATCAAGGTCCTCTCCATGGTATGGTGATAGACCAGCAACATTGAAAGAATTAGTCACACCAAACTCATCACTAGGAATATCAATTTGATATGCATTATCACTAATCTTGTGAAGCACTTTATATGGGCCAGCACCTCGTGGCATCAACTTGGACTTGCGCAATGTGGGAAATCTGTCCTTACGAAAATGCACCCACACTAAATCACCAGGCTGGAATAGAACTTCCTTCCTCTTCTTGTTAACTCTCTCAGCAACATGTCTTCCTGTTTTCTCAATTGCTTCCTTTGTTTTCTCATGGATATTCCTCACATAATCAGCATGTTTTGAAGCCTCCATATTAACTCTCTCTTGCACAGGAAGTGGCAGCAAATCAAATGGTGTAATTGGCTTGAAACCATAAACCACCTCAAACAGGCATAACTGAGTAGTAGAATGAAAAACCCCGTTGTATGCAAACTCAACATGTGTAAAACACTCCTCTCACTCCCACAGGTTCTTTTTAATCATGGCTCGCAACAATGTGGATAATGTGCGATTCACCACCTCCGTTTGTCCATCAATTTGGGGGTGACAAGTAGTAGAAAACAACAACTTTATCCCCAGCTTCCCCCATAGTGTCTTCTAGAAATAGCTCAAGAACTTCACATCACGATCAGAAACAATAGTCTTGGTTACTCCATGCAATCTCACTATGTCCCTAAAAAACAAATTAGCAATGTGCGACGCATCGTCGCTCTTGTGGAATGCAATAAAATGTGACAATTTAGAGAATATATCAACTACCACGAATATTGAATCATGTCCTCTTTTAGTCCTAGGCAAACCTAACACAAAATCCATACTAATATCTTGCCAAGGTGTAGTAGGTGCAGGAAGAGGAGTATATAATCCATGAGGTTTTAATTTAGACTCAGCCTTGTTGCAAGTGATGCAACGTCTCATAAACCTCTCCACATCTCCTCTCATTCGAGGCCAATAAAAGTGATCAGCCAACATCAGCAATGTTTTCTCCCTCCCAAAGTGTCCCATCAATCCACCACTGTGTGATTCCTGCAACAATAACAAATGCAAGGAC
The DNA here is from genome assembly GCA_028641055.1 of Alopecurus myosuroides. NCBI lineage: Eukaryota > Viridiplantae > Streptophyta > Magnoliopsida > Poales > Poaceae > Alopecurus > Alopecurus myosuroides. The sequence goes on along the minus strand of CM054063.1, from coordinate 109,653,226 downwards.
GACTCAGGCACACATAATTTGTTAGCTCTAAACAAATATCCATCATGCAAATGAAATTTATCCGATGCTTTCACATTAGTACAATTTGCATATGCATGTTTGAAATCATTATCTTTAGCATACAAATCTTTTACACTCTCCAAACCAGGAATTTTCACATCCAATTGAGTTAAATGCATACTTTTCCTAGAGAGAGCATCAGCAACAACATTATCTTTTCCTTTTTTGTATTTAATTATGCACGGGAAAGATTCAATGAATTCAACCCACTTAGCATGTCTTTTATTAAGCCTAGATTCGCTTTAAAAAAATCTCAAAGCTTCATGATTAGGATGTGCGATAAATTCTTTTGGCCAAAAATAATGTTTCCAAACCTCAAGAACTCTAACAAGTGCATACAATTCATTATCATAAACAGAATAGTTCAATTGGGCACCATGCAATTTCTTAGAAAAATAAGCAACAAGTTTGTTTTCTTGCATAAGCACAAAAACAATACCAATACGACTTGCATCACATTAAATTTCGAATTGTTTGTTGAAATTAGGAAAAATTAACAATGGGGCCGAAATCAACTTGTTCTTTATCTCATCAAAAGCAATATCTTGTTCAACCCCCCATTTAAAATCAACACCCTTCTTAGCTAACTCATTTAATGGTGCAGCAAGAGTACTAAAATCCTTGACAAATCTTCTATAGAAACTAGCCAATCCATTAAAACTTCTCACTTGACTAACATTTGTTGGAATAGGCCATTTTTAATAGCTTCAATTTTAGATTCATCCACTTCAATACCATGTTTAGACACAACATATCCCAGAAATATGACCTTATCTTTTCAAAAAGTGCACTTAGCAAGATTACCATATAATCTATTTTCTCTTAACACATGCAAGACTTGTCTAATATGATCAACATGTTCATGTTCATTGTGGCTATATATGAGAATATCATCAAAATAAACTACCGCAAATCTGCCAATAAACTCTCTCAAAACATGGTTCATAAGTCTCATGAAAGTACTAGGTGCATTAGTTAAACCAAAAGGCATCACGAACCATTCATACAAACCAAATTTAGTTTTGAAAGCAGTTTTCCATTCATCCCCCTCTTTCATCCTAATCTGATGATAACCACTATGCAAATAAATTTTAGAGAAAACAACAGCACCACTTAATTCATCTAACATGTCCTCCAAACGAGGTATAGGATGGCGATAACGAATAGTGATGTTGTTAATTGCTCTACAATCTATACACATGCGCCAAGTACAATCTTTCTTAGAACTAAAATAACAGGAACAACACATGGAGACAAGCTAATTCGAATATAACCTTTCTCGAGAAGCTCCTGCACTTGTTTCTGAATTTCCTTGGTTTCTTGGGGATTTGTCCTGTAAGGGGCTCAGTTTGGCAATGTTGCTCCAGGGATTAAATCAATCTGGTGCTCAATGCCACGCAATGGTGGAAGCCCTGCTGGTACCTCCTCTGGAAAAAACGTCATCAAAGTCTTGTAACACATGAGAAACACCAAGAGGAATAGGGGTCATGTCAGAAGAAACCAAAATTTCTCACTTGTGCATAAGCACTATAGGAAGCATACTAGGGTCCTCATGAAATTCTCTCAAGTCCTCTTTTCTGGCAAACATACATAATAGGCTCACTCCCTCACTTTAATTTTTACCACTCAGCTTGTTTTTATCACTCATAGAAGGATTTCTCTCTTGTTTTTCTCTCTCACTCTCCTTCTCTAAATTCGCTTCAGTTTTTTGACGAGACTCATTTACAATATGTTATGGTGTCATAGGTCTCAAAATAATATCCCTCCCATGCCAATTCAACTGGTATGTATTAGCTCTCCCATTATGTGTAACATTCCTGTCAAACTGCCATGATCTTCCAAGCAACATGTGACAAACAGACATGGGCACAACATCAGACTCAATAGTATTAGTGTAGGGCCCAATTTAGAACTCCACTCTCACCATGTAGCTCACCTTCATCTCTCCTTTATCACTCGGACACTTTATATAATAAGGATGAGGGTGTGGAATATATTTCAATTTCATTTTTGCACATAGATCTTTACTTGCAAGATTTCTGCAACTCCCTCCATCAATAATCACTTTGGAAGCCATTTTAGGACCTACAATTGTTTTGGTTTGGAAAAGATTGCACCTCTGATTTTCTGGAGAAGGAACAACACTCAAAGAAGCAGCATTTTGTGAGCAAACAATTGTGGGGTAATGTGTGGCATAAGAATCAAGTGGACCACCTTGCTCATCACAATCATCCTCCTCATTAGGATCAACATCATCTCCAGTCTCATACTCATTATACTCATGAACAAGCATGGTCTTTTTATTGGGACATTCTCTCTTGAAATGGCCTTTACCTCCACATGTGTGACATGACATATCTCCATTTCGGGATGTAGAAGTAGTGGATCCACTAGCACTTGCTTCTGGTTGCACTTGCCTCTTAGAAGTAGAGGGGGTGCTCTCGGCCTTGGGTATAGAAACCCCACGTCTAGGTGTGGGCTGTGGTGATGGTGATGAAAAACTGGAATTTCTAGGTGAAAACACCCTTCTAGCACTCATCCTTGCCTCCTCGGCTAGCTGTGATTCTGCCTCCCTTGCATGATGTAATAATTCAGTCATATCATTATATTGAAGGTGCCTGACAATGCTTCTAATTTAAATTGTAAACCTGAGATAAAACGTTGTATAGTATGTTCTGGTTCTTCTCTCACTTTTACCCTCTGAATAATCAACTCCATCTCTCTAAAATAAGCATCAACAGACATTGTACCTTGCTTCAATTGTTTCAGTTTATCATATAGTGTTCTCACATAATTATTTGGCACAAATCTTCTCCTGATGAGTTGCTTCATAGTAGCCCAAGTAACCACCTCAGGATCACCATTTTCTGCCCTCAATTGTGTAATATTAACCCACCACAAAAGAGCATAACCAACAAAACTAGAAGAAGCCAATTTGTTCTCTCTATCTTCATTGTAATCATGCAATCTCCATAGCTTCTCAATTTTCAGATCCCACATCAAATACTCTTCTACATCATCATTATCAAAGTTGAAAGGAGGAATAGAAAATTTTGGCTTGCCCAAACCATCATCTTCTCTATTATTTTCATGAACTTGTACCCTCCTAGCAGAAAAACCTCCACGGCCATGATGAGCATGGGCTTGACCTGGCTCCCAATCATCATCATTACCTCTTTGTTCTAATTAAGTAGACAATTGAGTAATTTGTCTAGTCAAATTTGTGAGAGATTCTTGCATAATATCAATAGATTCCTGAGAAGCAGCTTTCTCAATTTTAATAACCATCTATTGTAAATCCCTCCTCATGATCTCATCATAAGCATCAAGCTTCTTATCAATTCGGGTGGCCACCACTTCATCATAGTCATCAAGTTTTTTATCAATTCTGGAACTGATCATGTCTCTAAATTTGGAGAGATCTCCCCATGCGAGCACATCATCAACAGTCTTCTTAGAAGTGGCCTCAGTAGCTTTCCCATCAATTTTATCCACCTGCACATCACTAGCCACAGACTCCATGGATTAATGTGTTATTTAAAACAAAAATATGGGGTGTGGTGTGCTCTCACAACTCACTCAAAACAGCAAAGCAATGAGGTTAACTTACTGTTCCAAAGTGAATAGCAATACTTACCACAAGTAAAACAACACTACTATAACTTGGTGTGAATAAGAGAATACCCAGGGATCTTAGCTAACACAAGGAAAAGCAAGATATATAGTGTGGCTTGGTATGGATACCTAACAACACCAATAACAAGTCCTATTTGCTGTTTGTGATGATAGAAAAATAACACCTAGGAAAAACACACACCAAAGTGGAGACAAATGTGGCAATACAATTATATGGATGGAATTATTGCAATGCACTAGAAAGACACTAGCTATGCTCAATGATATCGCAGGCACAAGATTGCTCAATGGAAAGTCTCAATATAGTAGTGATGAAACAACTCCAATAATAATATAGCAATGTATCTCACGGCCTTTTTCTCTTCTCTCAATTCTGTTTTCACTTTTTCTATTTTCTGTTTTCTCTCTTTTTTATACTTTTATAACTGGCCAAAAATAAACACTAGATGATCAATGTGACACAATGTATGTAAATGAGCAACCTGGAAGGATCAAAAAAATTAGCTAGTCTTGTGGGCAACGTACCTAGTTTATTGCTATAGATAGGCTGTGTCCAAAGTTCACAAGGACTAGACTTGGAAACCTAAAGAAAACTAGAAAAGGAAAAACACCTAAAAACACCTAAGGACTCACGACAGGGAACTGCCTGCTTTTGTGCCACGCGGCAGAGAAACGCGCAGTTTTTGCGCCGGCGGCAGCCTGTCGCGGCAGAAAACGCGTGGAAACCGTGCCGTACTGTAGCGACCCGAGCGCGCACAAGTGTAAAGACCGTCTGGGGTTCGGCGCATGGCAGGGATCATGGGCGCGGCAGTGAGGTACGGGTGCGGCAGAGAAACGGGCCGATATGTGCCCGCGGCAGCGTGTTCCCGGCAGGAAATGCGACCAAACTGTGCCGCGACGACAGGAACACCACAGCGAGCGCGCGATTTTTATGGGTGCGCTCACGGTGAAAACTGAGATTGGATAGGGTGCGGCACGGTGGGAATCCGAGTATGGCAGGGAGACGATCGGCGGCACGGAATTGGTGATTTTTGTGCCACGGCAGAATCAACTCCTACTCGAATTGGACTAGAGCTTGCACTCGGATTGGAATTTTGTGGTGAAATTTTGTGGACACGGTGGAAACAAAAGGATGAACAACTAGAACCCTAAACCTAGAACGAAAACAAAAGACTCAAATGGAGAAAAGAAACATGAAAATCAACCACAAAGCAACAACTAAAACTTGATAAAAGTGATGATCGAAGGCTATGGCTCGAACTACTCCTATTTTGATGAGGACATCCCTAGTACATTGCCACTTAAACAAGGTGAAGTAAGACTTGGACCTATGACAAGATCAAGGACCAAGCTACTAGAACAACAGGTGAATTCACTCCTCATAGATTATGATGTTTGTGATAATGAGAATTTTATACTTCCTAAGTCTATGCATTTGTGTATGATCAGGTTTATTGATAACACAAACATGGTGGAATAAAACAACCAAGAGGAGATGGAAAACAACATGGAGATGCTGGAAAACAAGATTACAAGTGGTGAAAACAAATGTACCATGGTGAATACAAGATTACAATATGGTGAAAACAAGACTACCATGGTGAAAACAAATGTACAAGATGGTGAAAAAAATCATGCAAGTGTGGAAAAAAATTACTAGCTTGTTATTCCACACTTAGGGAGATGGAAAACATGAGGAGGGCACCCTATTGAATATCAATGCGCCATATAGAAATCCTACTCATAGTAGGTATGGTTTGTATACCATATTTGGCCGCACCCCCTAAAGTGGGTCGGTTTGTATCCTCTCTTAAAGTCCAATTAGGAGTCCTAGTCCAAGAGGGATTGATGCTTGCGCAAGGAGTCCCTTCTGGCCGCACCCCTCCCTCTTATATACTCCCCTCATGCGAGTCGTGGAGATTAGATCCAGTTTAAACCAATTAAAACCTTAGCCTCTAGTTTGTATTGCTGCCAAGCATACTACTTGAAGTTTACCATTGCAAAGTTGCGTGATATCTTGTTATTCCATTGGGAATAGGGGGATACAGGACCACTTGTGATCTTTGATTACTTGTGCAAGAGTGTGTAGTTGAGAATATCCAAAGGGCTTGATTATTGTTGCATCTGGCAATAGGGGTCATCCAAGTGAGAGGTCTCAGTGTAGCACTAGTTATCACAAAATAAAGAAAATCCACAAAAAGAGAGATAAGCTCATTGAGAAGATTGGGCCACCCCATATCATATTTTTTGTGCCTTTTTTGGTTGGTAGGTAATGAAAAACAAACTAATCTACTAGATCACGATAGCTCACCGAGTTAACCTGTAAATCTTACACCAAGATGATAAGGGGTTGCCCGATCTTCTCGATGAACTCACACGATAACTTGATAGATAAATGGTGTCTTACCATGAACTCTCCGGCTAAGTCCTGATGCCAATTGCAGCAGCAACCAATCCCTTGGATATTCGCAAATCCACACACTTGCATGAACAACCACTGACTACTAGTTGTCCTGTATCAACTAATTCCCAGTGGAATAGCAGATAACACGCAAAACTTGCAGATGAATCAATTCCTAATGAATGCTTCAAGTAGTCAACAATGGAGTCTAGGGTTTATGTTTAAAGGTAGTCTAAACCTCTTCAACTCGCAGGTTTGAGGTTATATGAGGGGTAGGGGGTGCGGCCACAACCTCAATTGCGCAAGCACAACCCTAACCCAACTAAGACTGGAACCAACTTAAGTTTGGACTCAACCTAAGGGGTACAAACTGACCCATAGAGGGATTCGGCCACTTGGGCATGCAGGCCCTTATTCCAAACGTGAGGGAGGACCTAAGACATGTCCTTGGTGCCCCCATAACATTTAATGCGCATCACAAATATGTGTGGGCTGGTGCACCCTAGGACATGTCCTTAATGCTTCCAACTCCATGCAAATCAGCTCCTGGTTTCTCCTTCTTGCTTGTGCTTCCATGATCAACTCTCTCCTTGTGTTCTCCCATGCATTGCACCATGGCTCCATGCTCCTCTCCTCCAATAATGCTCGTTTTATCAATAACCTGAATCATACATAAATGCAGGGATTTAGGTAGTATAAATTTCTCAGAACCACAAACATCATAATTTAATAAGAGTGAGTTCAGATGTTGTTCTACTAGTTTGGTTCTTGATCTAGTCATTGGTCCAATCCTCACTTCATCATGTTTCTCTTGAAGAACAACATCATCATCAATGGGAGAATTAGTAGATGTACCAGGAATGTCCTCATCATGAGTGGTTTGCTATAATCCTGGGCTCGAAAATAATTATTCTTTGTTGTTTTTGTATTTGAGGGGAGAAGTGGAGCTGGAACTGGCCAGGAGGTAGCCCACAAGCCTTTTTCTTTTTCGACTCCGCCAGTTTAGGTGAGTCCTTAGGTAGGCGTGACACCTCAAAGCGATGATCTCCTCCGAGGGGGAAGGTGTTGTCTCGGACTTCGCCCTCGAGCTACTGTTGTTTTACCTTGGTGATGAATCTATGGCATGAACCTGATGTAAACTTGATTTTGAACCTGATTATGTTATGATGTGCCGAGTTATGTGATGATAATTTCAATCCTATAGTATGTCCTGGATTCATATTTCTAGTGTAATTTGGATTCAAATTTGATCAAATTCCTACTTCTGAAATTCAAATGTAATTGAATTCCTATTTATAATCATTTGAAATTGGGTTGTACGCAACTTGGCTAAAGAGGCTTTGAGCCAAAAATAATTTGGCTATAGATAGGCCTCAGCCCAAGCCCAGGAACAAAATGCAAAGCCCAGGAAAAAAATTCGAAAAAATATGCCATATTAATATTACAAAATATAAGTGGACTGTAAAAGGGCCAAGCCCCGGAACACCAACTGGACTGTAAAAAGGCCAATGCCTAGAAAATCTCCTTTTAGTTCTATCAGAAAATGACCTTCTAGTGACTAATATGGAAGGTCAAAAGTCAACATATTTCTAGTAGTGTAGGTCTAATCGGAAGAGGCCACCTAAAAATCCAATTAGAAGAAGCTCTAATTGAATTAAAGTGGCTCTACTTAGAAGGTCTAATTAGAACCTCTAATTCTACTAGAGAGAGAGAGAGAGAGAGAGAGAGAGACAGAGGCTTGAGAGAGCTGCTGAGAAAATTATGGTTTAGCTCAAGCCTTGGGGGTCCTTTTATAGTTGGAGGGAAGGAGGAACTTTACAAATTTAAGGAGGATTCCTAGTTGTGCAAGGAGGGGACTAGTCGCACCAAGAAGGTGGCCGCACCCCCTCTCCTAGCATGATTCGGATTGGACTCCCATATGGGAGTCTAATTCCACCTCCTCTCTCCTTTTCCCTTTTCTTTTCTTTTTCCCTTCAAATAAAATAGAAAAATAGCAGAAGGTACCTAGTTCCATGATTGCAGGCCCTAGGGCCCACCGGTCCGCCCCACCTATTGGTCGGGCCAAAGGGTGAATCTTCCCCCCTCCGGCACTCCCCCTCCCCTTTCCCGGATTTTTCCCGAAACTCTTCTGGAACCCTATAAACCCAATAGATAAAGTCATCGATATTATGTACTGATGTTAGAAACATATTTCTAACATACCGGGACATATCATGTCATTTGTTCTCTCTCATATAAATTCTACCCAACACCGACATAATTTCTCCCTTATAGTAACTTCCCCGAAACCTCTCTCATTGACACCGGGCTTGTTTCTTTGACATATATGGACATAGAACATTCATATAACCAATAATTTTTTTTAATTATCTCCATAAAGGTTGCCACAACTTAAGTGTTTGACCCGTAAAGGCTCGATAACACATAGACATATTCGGGAACTTACCAAACAATAACCAACAACGGGACAGTGGACGCCCATGACGGCTCCTGGGTGTTCACGAAGAACGAGGGAACCTTATAAGTTACTCATTGTACTTATTCCATTAATTTCACGATACCAATGATATCACGAGTTGATACTATGTGATTTTGTGTGATCAAATTCTTTGATCATAACACATATAGAACTCGTTACCGATATCGTCCTGTTTCCATATCCATATCCTCGATGTCCTTGTGATAAATCACACTATGTTTGGACAACTGATTGGTTGACATCAGTGATACTGAGAGGGCCCATAGTATGTATCTCTCTATCGTCTAGAGAAGTTAAGTACTAGTCTTCAACGATCTTAGTTCCATTACACCTTCTAGATTATATCCAGACATCACCGTTAAGATCCCTAGTTACAACAAGACGGTTGATTACATCCAACATATAACTTTTGATCATGCGGTTGATGTCTATGGACTCCTCTATTCTTGTAGACAGTGTTAGGCCTCCAAGTGCAGTGGTTTGTAGAACATCAGCAAGTTTCCCTGAAGTGGATCACCCAAGTTTTATCGAACTCAGCGAGGAAGAGGTCAAAGATATCCCTCTCAAGCAACCGTGCAATTACGATACAAGAAGTCCCTTGTGTCCCCAACACACCTAATACAATTGTCAGTTCTATAGGTGCACTAGTTTGGCGAAGAGATAGTGAAATACAAGTAATATGGATTATTATAAGTGATAATAGCAATCTGAAATAAGAATGGCAGCAAGCAAACATGTAGCAGAACTGGTTGTAAACGGTGTTTGAATGCTTAGAAACAAGGCCTAGGGATCATACTTTCACCAGTGTACACTCTCAACAATAATAACATAATTGAATACATAAATATATTCTCTTCACTATGCGACTCCAAACCACTCTCCGGTTGGATAACGAACACGAACTTATCGCGTAGGGCTACAAAAGCACTCCTTAAAGTTGCATTCCTCATCTAGGTAACCCCTCACTGTCACCTTGAGCCCTAGGTGGTTCCATACAACACCATAATTTCATAGAGATATCCAACACAAAATATATAAACTTTAGCACAAGAGTCACACATGGTGGGCACACTGTCACCTTCACGCCTTAATAAAACCACTTGAGTAGAATAATAGATGAAGAGTAGCATCTAGTTATTAAACTACATTACAAAGCTCATGATCACATAAATATCACACCATGGGAGAGAGAGATGAACCGCATAGCTACCGATAGATCCCTCAGCCTCGGTGGAGAACTACTCCCTCCTCATCATGGGAGTCAGCAACAACGATGAAGATGGCGGTGGAGTAGATGGAGATGGCACCGGGGACAATTCCCTATCCCGACATGGTGAGGGAACATAGGTTTATGTCCCTTGAAACTTGTCTATGATGGCGGCGGAACTACGGAACTTTATGTAGATGGAGGCTGGATGATTTAGGGTTTTTGCGCCGGTGGGAATATATAGGAGAAAGGGCGATGTCGGTGGGCGCCCGAGGGGCCCACACCACCTGGTGGCACAGCCAGGGGGCGCCACCCTATTGTGTGACTACATCGGTGCCCCCCTCTGAGTCTCCTTTGGACTATGTTGACGTGTCGGAAAAAATAGGACCCTGGTATTTTGTTTCGTCCAATTTCGAGAATATTTCTAGAACAACTTTTCTGAAATAAAAACAACATAAAATAGGAACTGGCGTTGTGGCATCTTGTCAATAGGTTATTCTAGAAAACATCCGGAAAACGAAGGAAACATGTGAAAACATGTGGAAAACATAAAGGCATTGGATAGAAAACAAGCATGGAGCATAAAAAAATATAGATACGTTTGAGATGTATCAAGCATCCCCAAGCTTAACTCCTGCTCGTCCTCGAGTAGGCAAGTGATAACAAAATATTTTTTTGGGTGACATGCAGCCAACACAATCTTGATCAACGTTATGTAAAAGCATTGCAAGCTAAGATCAAGGTACTCTAAACATACGCATGATAGATATAATTCTAACAATGTAACTTAGCAACCATGTTGCAACATGAAAAGTAACACAAACAAAAGATCATGGATAACAATTCACTTGAAAGTTATACGTTTGTTTTGAGCATAAATAAACATAGCAAAGTGGTACTCCGCTTGTCCTTAAAGTGATAGCAAAACATAAATGCCAGGACACCTTCAAAGTTCAAGTGGTGACTAGATACAAATAATTTGAGAACAAGTAATAACATATCATGAATCAATCAATAATAATCTTTGGGACTGATGCACCTTATACTCAGAATGACAACTATGCTTACTTAATTGGTGCATAAAGTTAGAAGATGAAGACTCAACATAGAAGTAAAAGAAAGTCCCTTCACAGAGGGAAGCAGGGATTAACACATGTTCTAGAACATTTTATTTGATTAAAACTGAGGTATTGAAAACAATTTTAAAGAGAGGTCGATGTCTATATCAACGAATGGTAATGAAAAACTTATCATAGCTCATGCCAAGCAAGGTTTTTAGACTTTTGAGAGCGGTTTTCGTTGTTTATTTAGTTTGGCACTTCCCCGCACCATGCTTTTCACAAACGAGGGCTAGCCGTATCCACAGGTACCAACTTTCATCAAACCATGGGGAAGTGCATTTTTGGTTATATTAATTGGCACCAGCTCTCTGCAAATTTAAATGAGTACAGATTTCATACTCATCAGGTGAAAGAGAGAGAATACCTTTGCTTGACATGAACCACAATAAACTTTAAACTACTTCCTCATGAGCTAAAACAAGAACACAAAATAGGTTAATTTTGAAGGTTTTAAAGGTAGCACATGAGAAATTTACTTTGGAGCGGTGGTTAAATACCACATGTATGTAGGTATGGTGGACACATTTGGCAAACTTTGGTTTCTGGGAGTTGGTTGCACGAGTAGAGCTCATACTCAGTACATGTGAAGGCTAGCTAATGAGGACATCTGTAGTACATTGCCACTTAAACAAGATGAAGTGAGACTTGGGCCTATGACAAGATCAAGGACCAAGCTACTAGAACTACAGGTGAATTCACTCCTTACAGATTATGATGTTTGTGATAATGAGAATTTTGTACTGCCTAAGTCTATGCATTTATGTATGATCAGGTTTATTGATAACAAAAACATGATGGTGGAAAACAACCAAGAGGAGCTAGAAAACAACTTGGAGATGCTGGAAAATAAGATTACAAGTGGTGAAAACAAATGTACCATGGTGAAAAAAAACATACAAGACGGTGGAAACAAGACTACCATGGTGAAACAAAATGTACAAGATGGTGAAAACAATCATGCAAGTGTGGAAAAAAATTATTAGGGAGAAGGAAAACATGAGGATGGCGCCCCATTGAATATCAATGCGCCATATAGGAATCCTACTCATAGTAGGTATGGTTTGTATACCATATTTGGCCGCACCCCCTAAAGTGGGTCGGTTTGTATCCTCTCTTAGAGTCCAATTAGGAGTCCTCGTACAAGAGGGATTGTTGCTTGCGCAAGGAGTCCCTTGTGGCCGCAACCCCCCTCTTATATACTCCCCTCCTGCGAGTTGTGGGGGTAGATCCAGTTTAAACCAAAGAAACCCTAGCCTTGAGATTGTATTGTTGCTAAGCATTCATCTTAAAGGTTATCAAGTCAAATTTGCGTGATATCTTTTTATTCCACTGGGAATAGGGGGATACAGGACCACTTGTGATCATTGTTTACTTGTGCAAGAGTGTGTAGTTGAGAATATCCAAAGGGCTTCATTGTTGTTGCATCTGGCAACAGGGGTCAGTCGAGTGAGAGGTCTCAGTGTAGCACTAGTTATCACAAAATCCAGAAAATCCACAAAAAGAGAGAGAAGCTCATTGAGAAGATTGGGCCACCCCATATCACTAGCAAAAGACTGGGAGCGACAAATTAAGAGAGCAATAATGGCCATAATCATGCATATCAACAAAAACATAATTAATCAAAGCATAAATGGTATTACAAATCAAAAACTAAATTATCATAGAGGCTACAGGAGAATACCATAGTAATATGCTTCGATATGATAAAAACACCTCATGATTCTTTCAATGGCACATTAAGCACTCTAAGATATTTGAGACAAGTCATGCTACATCAATAACTTCTAAGCGTAGAATTAAAATAATATCTAACAGGACATGTTAAAGTCTAAGCCACAGTCTAAAAAAGTTTCCATTGCACCACTATAAGCATGAAATATTTTACTCTTCTCCAACATCCATCAACTTGTTTGAAAAAACTTTCATAGATAATATTCATCCAAGACCAGAGATATAATCATATCAAACTGAGTAAAACCAACAAGCTCTGAACAAAATACGAGTCGAAAACAAGGGCTAAACGCAGTACTAGCAAAAAGTGAACACTCACAGAATAATAAGAGTGAAAACTAGAGTGTTCTAAGCAATGAAAACATAGCGTGGATATCTCCAAACAAAATATGGTCGGATCCATCCATATAATACAACAAAGAAAACACAACAAACTGAAAGCAAAAATAATTTACGCTCCAAGAATACAACATAATATATGAAGTAATAAAAATATAGTGTCTTGAAAGAGAATGTGATATTTTTGTTGATGAAGAAGGGGATGCCTTGGGCATCCCAAAGCTTTGACGCGTGTAATTCTTGGATATATCTTGGGGTGACATGAGCATCCCCAAGCTTGGTCTTTTGTCCATCCTTCATCTCATCATATCATTCTTCTCTCCCTACCTTAAAACTTCCTCCATACAAACCTTCTCACAATTTTCATTAGCAATGTTGGTGTAATCAAAATAATAAACCCACTTGGGTTCATTTTCAAGACAAGTACAATACGTATTAAATCATTAGCTACTGTCACAACTTCTTTTAAAGCTCTTCCCCTCAAAAGAACACCAAAATAAAAATATTAAGAGGCAAATACAAATATTGGCAGAAATCTGTCAAAGCAGAGCGGCAGGTAAAGATCGATTTTTTCGAAAATCATCTGTTGCTCGAATCAAAAAGTGAAAAACTAATGAAAGTTAGATAATAACCTGGGGAATGTTCACAAAACATTTCATACTAATTCATTGTTCTGACTAGGAGAATTAATTCTTTTGGTGGCAGCACAGAATCTGTTTCAGGATAGCAACTTCCCCAAATCTTACTTCCTCCCTATTAGAGGCTACTCTTTGCAAAAAACGAAATAAAACGGATAAGAAGAGGTTGCTACAGAGGTACAAACTTCCAAGATTCAAAGAAAACAACGGAAACTGAAAGCAAAAATATAATGGGTTGTCTCCCAAAAGCGCTTTTCTTTAAAGCCTTTTAGCTAGGCACGATAATTTGAGAAGATGCTCACATAAGAAATATGAA